>BPLR01010178.1:0-51449 GCA_021605095.1 Caerostris extrusa
ATCGTTACTTGAACATCTGAAACGTAGTAAATTCAGTATTATCCAGGAAGACTTCTACATTGCCATCACACGTAATTTTTATTCAGTTTTTAATAAACACCCGAAGAGGGGTTCACATTCTTTTCCTTCTTCTCCATCTCAAATCCATTGGCATTATATTCCGACTTAAAGATAGAGATCCAACCTTAAAATCATTCTTTAAAAACTAAACAAAGACATTAAAACTAAAATCATCGCATAACAATAGGAAATGCTGGATTGTTGCTGGCCATGGTCATCTCTCCTCGACCAAAATCTGAATTAATAGCTTACTACTGTCGATCACAATTCCCACTCAAACTCAAACCAAAATCATGTCTTACCCATTAATTTAATTAATTCGGCTGCTCGTCGTTATTTACATTCACCGCATGTAAATTACCAAATTTCCACTATCACCGCCATAAAAATCACTTAAAATTAAAAAAACATTGTGACATAAGACAACATAAACGATGCCATGATAACATACCTTCATTTAAATTTATTTTATGGTTATTCATTGGTCCTGAATGGCCGAGTGACTAACGCTCTGGCGCTCGATGCCCCAAGTTTTGGGTTCAAGTCTCGGCAGCGCCATGGATGTTTGTAGTTGTTCAAAATCCACTTTAAACCGTAGGTACCGGCCGGATATGGCTGTAGAGAGTTGCGCGTACAGTTGACGAACCTATCCAAGAAAACAACTCGTCTCGAAGCCTGCCAGCGGGCAGGCGGCCTTGGCTCAACATGGGGCTGTGCCACAGATAATGATGATAAACTCATGTTTGTGAAAATTGCAACACCATGAAGGAATCGTCATAATTGAATGAAATTTAATAGGCAGTTGAGTGGCAGTGGTACAAATAAATGATTAAATGTTCAAAGCAAACAAACAATAAAAGAGATCGGAATCAGTATTTTGTGTAGCCACCACGCTCCGCAATAAGTGCTGCTACACGACGTGGCATGGAGTCAAACAAATTTTGAATGTCTGCCTGAGGAAGAGCATTCCATATTGTTTGAATGCGCACCAAAAGTTCGTCTGCAGAAGCAACAGGACGAGGATCACGAGCGAGACGCCGACCAACGAAATCCCACACATGTTCAATCGGCGACATATCCGGGAATACGCAGGCCAAGGAAGAAACTGTACCTGCCGCGATGCGCGAGTGAACAGTCCTAGCGATATGAGGACGGCATTGTCCTGTTGAAATACAGTGCCTGGCAAGCTTTGAAGTAAGGGAACAGCTTGGGGCTGTAGAACTTCACTGATGAAACGGTTGCTGTTCAGATTGCCCACAATTCCTAGCAATTGAGATTTTTCATGATATGCTATGGCACCCAGACCATAACTCCGGGTGTTCGTCCACTGTGGCGTTCGATAATGCACTCGGAAGGTGGCGTTCACCGGCATAGTTCGACACGAATGCGCCATCATGGTACCACAAATTAAAGCTGGATTCGTCAGAAAAACAAGACATGCTGCCAATCAGCACGCCAATCTCTATGCTGAGCGGCCATTGTAGCCGCAGGCGGCGATGGTTTAGCGTGAGAGGGATCCTGTAGAAAGGAGTCCTTGCGCGCAGTCCACGCTGCAAGTAGCCGTCTACATGAATTGATGAAGCACACAATGAAACACCTGTAGCTATTGACCACTGTGCTGCCAATTGTCTAGAGGAAGTTGTACGGTCCGTCAGCACCATGCGGACCAGAGTGTCTATCATCGCGAGCTGACGTCACATTTCGGGGTCCACTCCCGGATTTCCGAGTTGTCCGACACTCGTCCGTCCACTGCTTCCAAAGACGCATCACTGTGTTGCTGTTACACTGCACACGAGCGGCTACTGCACGATAGACAATCCAGCTTCACGAAGGCCAATGATTCTCCCCCTTTCAAACTCTCTAAGTTGTTCAAATCTCGCTCTCTTTCGTCGAAGAGGCATAAGTAACGATTGAGCTAACGTTTACCACTAGCAGATAACCACCGATAACCATACACGCCTCGCTACAGCCGCCTATTTATTCGGATCCGTCCGCCGTTCAGAGGGCGCTGCTCAGCATACGCATGCGCTACGGATTTTGAAATTCTAATCATTTGCATATCATGCGCTAATTTGCATTCCCTGAAAATTTCAGCTCACTCGCGTAAGTCCTTCATAGTGTTGCAATTTTCACGAACATAAGTTTAGCTAATCTTCATTTTAAACAATCTATTTCGCTTCTCACATTTCCCTAGCTGCTGGAAGACAGCTATAATTATTCCTATTCACCCAAATCGACCGCAAAACTACTGACCAATTTCTCTACCAATCAGCTTAAGTAAATTATACGAACACGCTATATTTACACTGATTAACTTTCTCTGCATACAAAACAACATCATCATTCCTGTGCAGTTTGGCTTCAGGAAATCACTCGACGCAACACATCAACTAGTAGCGGCCTGATGGCCAATTGGCTAGCGCTCTGGTCATTGGAACCACAGGTTTCAGGTTGGCAGCGGTGGCATCCTAGTGGTTCGAGTGTTTGTGAGTGGTTCAGAATCTACGTTAAACTTTAGGTCCCTTTTAATTAACCTAAAATATGCAAAAAATGACCGTAGAGCAACAAACCAAACCATCAACTAATAAGAGGCACGAACTCATACACGTCGATTTCACAAACAAAATTAGAACCGGCATCCTTGTTGTTATTACTAGTCCCCTAGTGCAGGAAAGCCTACACCAGATCCTGAAGACTCAGTCGCAAGCAACTGGGCCATGGCTAAGGGTAATATGTAGCTTCACTTTTTTGGAAGGAATCACGAGGGCTGCAGACTGATTAAACCTCAAGACAACGCTCTGCGATCATATTAGACTGGGATCTACGGTTTAAAGCGGATTCCCCACCGTTGGTACTCGAACCGAACCCGAAAACTGTGACACCGATCGCCAAGGCGCTAGAGACAGCGGCACTCTTTGCTCACTGGCATTCTTTACTTGCATATCGCGAAAGTTTTTGATATGGTCTGGCATGGCGGTCTAATTTTCAAACACATGCAACTAGATTTTTCTACACCATCGTACTACTAATTAATTCTTTTTTATAAAAACCGGAATTTCAGAGTTAAAATTGAAAACACCCCCATTGGTCTACCTCAACTCCCCAGTGGTAGTCTTTACTATCACCGTTCCTCTTTAACAAATGCATGAACGACTTTCCAAGTTCAGATAACAGCTGTGTACACCTATGACATCGCTATTATTACCAGACACCAAAACCAAATACAAATAATTGGAAAACTTTCAAAACTACATTTCACTTCTAGGAAATTGACTCATCCGGTGAAAGGTTAAAGTAAATACATCTAATGGGCTTGATTAATATTTCCCAGAAAAGAAACATTTCAGTCGTCGCACCTGTTGAAATATTCAACGAACCAGTTTACACTTGAACACAAGTACCTGAGAGTCATTCTTGTTATAAAACTTTTAATTATTTCCCATAATCATAAAAGCTTCAATAGCCAACCAAGAAATCAACTTACTCGTCAATTGTAAAAGTAAACATTCGATCGGAAGTAAATTCAAATTATGCACCTCAATCATTCATCCCATTGTTACTTATGCTTGTCTAGTTTGGATTTCAGCCTCAGTAACCGCATGTCTTTCAAAACCTTACGTATTAAAAAATAAGTGCGCTCCTTTTTATTTAAACAGAAATGTTTACAGTAATTTTATTGCCGGTTCTAATTTTTTAGTTTATCGTGTAAACATTTTCTGCTTAAATAAAAAGAAAATGTTTATACGATAAACTGAAATTAGAAAAGGTATTAGATTACTCTAAACGACTATATATATAAATTATTTTGTTTACTTTTGCTTAAGAGAGCGCCTGAATGGCCGAGTGCACTCTGGTGCCCTGTACTACTGGTTTCGGGTTCAAGTACCGGCGGTGCCAGGGATGTTTGTAGTGGTTCGAAATCCCACTTTAATCCGTAGCTCCTGGTCTAACATAATCGTAGAGCATTGCGGAGGTATTGTTACTCCCCGTCCGTAGCTTATCTTCAAGCTACACACACCTCCTGGGAAGTGCTAAGGGAGTAGCGCTGATGCGGTGCTTGCCTTAAGGCATCGAAGACGACTGTCTGAGTGTTTGCCAGTTGCATTAGAGAAAAAAAAAAATTTTACTTAAGAAGACTAATGCATTTTTTTTTTACTTTTATACAACGTTACTGGGACCTGATGGCTGAGTGGCTAGCGCTCTGGTGCTCTGTACCATGGGTTTCGGGTTCGAGTCCCGGCGGTGCCATGGATGTTTGTAGTGGTTCGGAATCCATTTTCAAACCGTAGGCCCCGGTCTAAACGGATCGTAGAGCGTTGCGGGGGCATTGTTACTCGCGTCCATAGCTTATCTTCAAGCTGCTCGCGTCCCCTGAGTGAGTAACGTCGGTGCAGCCCTTATGGCATAAAAAGATCACAGTCTAAGTATTTGCCAGCTGCATTAGAAAAAAAAAAAAATACAACGTTACTGTAAGATTACCGTAAACGACCATCCATATAAATTATTTTGTTTAATTTTGTTCAAGAAAACTAATGCATTTTTACACGAATTGTGACTTCTATAATAACTTGCTTTAATAATTTTCCTATAAATTTTCTGCCAAATGATTAATTTTATTACAAAATAATTTTTTAGTTTGTATTCTTTCGTATAGAATATCATTATCACAAATGAAATAAAGAAGAATCAAAAGCAACTATACCCTCACAACATAACACCTAAATATAATAAATCTTGTCGACTGATTTTCGAACCTGTTTCACATTGTAAGTACCTACTTTGATAAGGATGGCCTCTTATAAAATCAGTATAAATCTTCTGAATGTTGTGAATCATTCTAAAACGAGGTTAAAAAAATTAATCTTTAAGTTCATCTTAACATTCATTCAACATCCTTCTTAAGAGAGACTCTCGTAAGAATAAACTTTAAATCGTAAGATTAACTGATATCCTTATCAGAACAGTTTTGTTAACACTTACGTAAGAAGTTTTTTTCCTTTAATGACGTGTACATTGCGGAAATAAGTAGCATGGTATAAAGTGATTCGGTTATGTAAAAGGCAAATTACACTTTGTCTTGAAAACAGGCAATCTATTTTATTCGAATGCAATTAGAATTCCAGTGCTGGTGAAAAAACGATTAAAGGAGGCGGTACGTTAGAAGTACGATAATGTTTCAAAATTAAGGATTACATATTTGATATGCTATAAATATTAATGAATGCAACTTGTTTCATTATTTCTATGAATTAGAATACAATATAAGCAAATTAACAGATACGACTTGAGTACTGAATCGCTTGATAGATTTTTTGAAATAGGCACCTACAACAACAGTTCTGATATATTCGTCAATCTCTACATGGAGTTAAACGAAAGCAATGCAGGATTTAGATAGGCAATTTTGAAAGGGAACAATATATGTGTGTGTGTGTGTGTGTGTGTGTGTGTGTGTGTGTGTGTGTGTGTGTGTGTGTGTACTGGGCTGATGGGCGAGCTAGAGCTTTGGCGCTCGGTGCCACAGGTTCCGTGTGTGTGTGTGTGTGTGTGTGTGTGTGTGTGTGTGTACTGGGCCTGATGAACTAGAGCTTTGCGCTGTGTCACAGGTTGTGTGTGTGTGTGTGTGTGTGTGTGTGTGTGTGTGTGTGTGTGTGTGTGTGTGTGTGTGTGTGTGTGTGTGTGTGTGTGTGTACTGGGTCTGATGGGCGAGCTAGAGCTTTGGCGCTCTGTGTCACAGGTTCCGTGTGTGTGTGTGTGTGTGTGTGTGTGTGTGTGTTTGTACTGGGCCTGATGGGCGAGCTAGAGCTTTGGCGCTCGGTGTCACATGTTCCGGGTTCGATTCCCAGCTGTACCATGAATGATTGCAGTGTTTCAGAATTCACTTTAAACAGTACGTTCTGGTATAATACGACTGTTGGGTATAAAGCTCACACCCCCTACCTCGTAAGAAGAAACCATCTCCTGTCTCAAAATCTGCCAATAGGCAGATGGCCTTGGCCCACCATAGACCTGTTGCGTCAATGAAGGAGAATATGTATATATGTATATTTTACAATTTTCTTTTGCCATTTAACCCTCTTTCTAGCAACTTTTAGTCTAGTAGCTAGACTGAAATAAATTCATTTGCTAACTCACAATTTCTCAAAATATACTAATATTCAGCAATAATCATTAATAATAACAAATCCCATAAAAACACGACGCGGCCTGATGGTCAGTTGATTAGCACTCTTGCCTTTAGTACCACAAGCTTCAGGTTCGAATGCTGGGTGTAGCATGGATGTTTCTTAGTGATTCGGAATGCATGTTAAACTGTAGTTCCCAGTCCGATTAGCCTTAAGTATGCACGATATGACCGTAGAGCGGCAAACAAAATATGACACATCAAGTATAACACAAAAGGAAACTCAGATTGGCTAATCAGGTTCGTAGACCTTCGGGGTCTTATTTTCTAAAGAGGAGGAATACATATGCATGAAAAAATTAAAACATATCACTTTGATTTGAATGAAAAAAAAAAAAAAAAAATTTTGCAATCGTTGAATAGATAAGAGTTTGCATCAATGGAATAGTATATTCAAGCGTAGATTTTACTCTACGAATTATCTCAAAAGGATAAGAGCAATAGATTCTCGATATTCTATTAAAAGTCTTGACTTTCTTATCTTCAAGAATATCAATACTTAAAAAATTTTGTATTTTGCTATTGTTAACTTTTATTTGCAATGTATTAATGTAAAATACAAATCTATCTTCTACATTAATACATTATAAATAAATGTTAACAGTAGCAAAAGACAAAATGTTTCAATAAACAAAAAAATAATAACACCATACGTAAACGGTTATATATATACAAATAAAAGACTTGTTAAAAATACCCTTTCCAAGAAATAGTGCATCTTAGCACCAAATGGTGTTGTGCCATTTCTTGATGAATGTCCTGGATGTCTGTCAAAAGTTTATAAATAATATAAATGTCGCTCACACACTTTTGTCGATCTTGTGACCTCAATCTAGTGTTTCTGGGAATTAGTGGAAGTCTGGGAGGGAAGGAGATAATGATCCGTTTCACACATGTAGGGAAAACTGCTGGCAAGGGGCTCATTTGAGGGGAAGTTCTATTGCTACCCCGCATCAGTGTGTATGAAAGTGGGCAGGGTCTCTTCTCATAAACTAAATTTCCGGAACTTAAGGACTTCATCTCTTGGGCGTTAATCTCTTCCTTTTTTTGTGTGTATATCTGAGGTCCAGATGCCACGTTTAGAGCTCAACCTTGTTCTCTCATTCTCACTATTAAAGTTTTTATATTTTTTTTTTTTCACCGTATATCTCACTCTGTCTATTGTGCTCTCTCCACTTCTCTCTCTAAGTTCCTCCTTTTAAATCCTAATCATCCACCTCATCACATTTATCAGAACATTTAGAGATCTCCCTAAGATTGTAATTAGCTTTGGGGGGAGTGGTTGTCACCTTATACAATGTCATGTGATATGAGTTGCCTTTTCGGAGGTCAAGGATTGATTCTCGAACAATTTCATCCTTAACACTCCCTCTAAGCAGCTCAATTCCTTTTAGGCAAACTCACCCCTGGCAGCATATGAAATTATATATCCGCATATTAGATTTAGACCCACTATAGACATTTTTTTGGAGTAAAAAAAAATGAAACGTAATGAATTATTATTAGTGCGTTTACTATTATTCTTACATGTAAACATAGATAATATAATAGTAATGATACTAAACGCACATTGTAAAGAAATATATAACACTAAAAATGAAATATAAAAAATATATAAATATAAATTAAATGAAAAATTAGTGCAATGAGTTTTATTAGTGCAATATTTGTTTCTCCACTATCATTTAGCTTTTGCAAATCGATCTCAATTTGGGTATTTGAACATCATAATTGGTGTTGCAGGTTAGCGTCCGTTTTGTTTGAGCGTGCTTTGTGTTTGGTCAATTTTATTTTCGAAAAACCATTCGCAGGTGTAAATTGAACCAAAAGCGCTAACAACTTCAATTATCAACAATCACTGTACGAATCTAGGGATGACTGCGTCATTTAAAGTAAGAACCTGTTAAATTGTATGTTCCAAGATGCGCGTGCTTCCAAAGTTAGCAGAGTATAATTTAATTATTCTACGAACTCATAACTATAAACTCGTAAATAAAACAGGTAATATCTGTCATATATTTGCAAGATTTCTATTTTAAAATTAAAGTTAATTTTTCTCATAATTTCAACAGTTAATTTTTGAATATATGGATATACAAATAATGTTTCTCTATTAATTTTTAATACATTGGTTTTCACTACTTTGGCCATTATAAAATAAATATATTTTGTAAAAGTGTGATAAATGTCACGGGCGGGAAAATGTTCAAAGCGGAGCCGCGGGTTGGCACCCCTGATTTGGACAAATAAAGAAAAGTAATATTTCGAAACAAAAATTATTTAACACTAACAATATTTTAAGATTTTTTATCTCAAATGAATAACATATTTTAATAAGACTTTTGTTCTTTGAAGAATATTTTAAACTTAAAAAAATGTTTTTGATTTTTAATGAAAATAATAATAGATATCTAGAAATTTATTAAATGCACAAAATGTTATGCAATCCTTTCATTTTAGATTTAAAAGTGTTTTTAATATTTTTTGTAGGTATGGTATTATATTGTAGGAACTTTTGCATTTGTACTGGAATATTGTATATCATTACTCATTCTCTTCCTTGTAAAGATGGCGTGCGACGGTCATACAATATTTGGTTCCTTTTCCGGACATTTGGGCAACAAGGTATTTTGTTTCTCATTTCGTTTTTATTGGATTAAGAAATTTTATGCATGCAGACAAAACAGTTTCATAACAATTTTAACAGCTTTGATATAAAAATTTCAATATAATATTTTATTTATTTAAAATATATAAATTACGAAAATTTTCTTACATTTAATAATTTTCTTAAGATAAAATAATTAATATTGCGGTTTGTAAACTTGTCATTCATTGCGCAAACTTTGAGAATGAAAATTCAAAATGTATATTATAGCGAAATTTCCCATTAGCTTTTAACTTCATTTTAGAAAGAATTATAAGCATAACTTTGATTAAAAATTATTAATGTTTCTTTTAATAATTTATTGTTTCGTTTTTTATTCAAATTAGTAAAAAAATATAGCTTCTGTCACAGGACATGAATATATTACTGTGACGTCAATTTATTGTATAAAAACATTGCATCACTATATATTATTGCATCTAACTAACTAACACCCAGACACTACAGTCCATGTTGGACCATGTCCGTCTGCCTACTGGCAGATTCCAAACAGATGTTATATTTTTACGGGATATGGTTGTCCACCCCTAACCTCAAATCAAAAATAGTTTTAACATTTACAGTTACCCAACTACCTCATTCAATAATATGACACATCTTCATACTCCTAGAATAGGTCTGCCAAACACAAAATCATTAAATCGAGGATGACTAAGCGTAGTTGACTTGGTAACATTTAATATTACTTCAACTTTCATAACGTTTGTGAGTTTAATTTTATACACAGATGCAGTTCATGAACCAACTGTCCTTGTTCATTTAGATTCAAACTTAAAATTCATTTCGATTTGGTATCCTACAAGAAATATTAAATCCCACTTGCATTTATAATCTTTTACTTGTATTTCTTTTTATATCTATTAAATTTATGACGTCTTGTTCCAAATCATGAAATAGTTTTAACATTTTACCGTTGCCCATCTACCTTATTCACAAAATTGAGACACATCTTCATACTACGAAACACTCCTTAAATTGACGATGACCAAGTGTAACTGACTTGATACATTTAATTTTGCTTGTTTCAACTTTTATAACATTCGTGAGTTTAATCAATCACAGGTGTTGTTGGTGGATAAAGAACCATATCAAAATAATTAACAGGGTATATCCAATCCGTAGGCAAGGGATACCACAAATGCACTCTAATAAATCAAACCATAGACTTCGAAAATAGCTGTCAAAAATTTTTTTTTTAAACAAATAACTCTTATGAGCTATTATCAACAAGACTGACGATATTTATTTAAATAATAAATAATGTATAAATTATTTATTTGACAGGAACACCATCCAATGCTCCTGCTCGATTAAGCATTCGTTTGTTCATAAGTTCTTGGTGGATTTTCATTATGGTGATATTGTGGTGCTATGCTGGTACCCTGACGTCATTTATGACCTACCCAGGAAGAAGACCGGCAGTCGATACCATTGAGAAACTGCGGCATGCTCTTGACCACCACCACATTCGTTACGGTACCACAACAGGAACCACATACGAACATTTCCTTATGGTCAGTACATTTACTTCATATTAAAGTATATTTTAAACTTTGTTAAAGAATTTTTATAAACTTGACGATAACGATTTGCCAGGTTGATGGAGAACCTTGGTTGCATAGCAACCTCTATCTCTATCTCCTGTGCTGTGAATGAGAGACATTCTTTTAAGCTTTAAGCCCATTGATTAGGTAGAAAAAGATATACATATATATATATATATATATATATATATATACAGAATCTATTTACAAAAAATGAAAATTAGGAAAATAAATTAGATACACAAGTGCAGTTCACTCAGGTTCGGAGGTTTTCAGAGTTCTCGAGTCACGACGAATGTAAACACCTGGTCTGCGGGAAGACCTTAACTATCACACGACGTGAATCGACAGGTGGAAAACGCCGGCATTTTCAATCATTTCAGAGAGAGAAAACAACACTTCTGATCGACTCGTCGCAGAACTCTCTCTCTCTCTCTCTCTCTCTCTCTCTCTCTCTCTCTCTCTCTCTCTCTCTCTCTCTCTCTCTCTCTCTCTCTCTCTCTCTCCTTCACCAAAAATCTCCTTTTATGACAATCCGTTAAGAGTCAATCCGTCAGCTCCCCTCACTTCTCATTGGAGTAGACATTTCTCAGCTCATGGTCTTATATATATTATTGATTTATTTAAAAATGAACTTATTAATTTTTTATTAATTTAATTAATTAAAAAGTTATGTTATGTGTTTTATATTATTATTATTATATTTTTAAATAAGGAATAAAAGTTTAAAAATGAAAAATAATAATAAACAATAGAAACAAAAACAATTGAAGAGGAGAAATTGTGACTCGGCGGAGAAACTGCATGATAATTCAGAAAGGGGGATATCGAAACGTTAACGAATAAAAATATTTAGAACAGTGCGAGGTCTTTTGTGATTTTTTTTTAAACTTGTGAAATAGAAATTTAATTGCATTTAGATACTAATCATCTATAGAAAAACTGTTTCATAGTAAAGAAAATATTTTTTTGAAACTTGATCTTTAAAAAAAGAGGAAAAAAAAATAAGCGCAAAAATCCTTAACTTCTATGTTATATTTTTTTTTTTAACATCATGATATATTTCTTGAATATTTATTTATTATTCAATATCTCACAAATTTAAGAAGTTGTCAATATCAGTTTTGTTGTGAATAATACCTTTTTAGCTTGATTTGTTTTTTATTCGTGATGATTCATTCACCTCAAATCCTACAAACGGATGCGTGAATTATTCCTGTCACAAACATTTATACATGAAGTTGACCTTGACCGAATCGTGGAAGACAATTTAGTTGAGAAAGAGTTAGAATGTATCATTTCCCGTTCTTTTTTGTGAAGAGGAAACAGGAAGATGTTTCTTTTTTTATTATTTTTGTTTCTCAATCAGTGTATAATGCTATTTTTTGTTCACCCTTAATGTGAAAGCCTATTAGTATTGTTTTATTACTAATCACGTGCATATAATCGTAGTTTGAGTGCACTTTAATAGCAGTTTGAATGAATGGGCTTTTATTATAAATAATACTATTATATCAGGGAGATCATTAGCAATTGGAGACAACAAAGTAGAAACTTATCGAAGAAATTTTATACTTCAGATATGATTCTCCATGCCCATACTTCACAATTCAAATGAAATGCTTCTTATAATATTCAGGATGGAGTACAGGCATGGCTGGTTATAAGAATGGGTGTGTAGCGGACTCAGTTTATTAAAAGTAAACAGTATTTCATTTCCATATTAATTCTACTCTATCGCAATCAAATTAAAATTGTTCAATCTATAATTACTACATTATTAAAAGATAACTTTTAATAAATATGTGATATAATAATCTCTTATAATAATATAATATAATAATATAATATAATATAATATCTCTATAATATAATATAATAATCTCTTATAATAATATAATATAATAATTATCTCTTTATATGTCTTAATAATCTCTTAATCTACAATAACTGCATTGTCTCGAAGACCTGGACTCAAGGGCAAGGATATCATTTTGCAGTGGATCCCAGGCCATTGTGGGTATCCTGGGTAATGAGAAGGCGGATTCTCTTGCCAAAAAAGGAACAAGTATCACCCAAATTTTTGTAAAGACATCTCTTTTCACTCGATGAAACTGATGATCCGACACTTTTTCCGAAACACTATCTGATAATCTACGTGAAGGCAACTCATCTAAAACCTGGTTTAACTCTATTCTAAACATCCCTGGTCAGCCCAGGTTTAAAACTGTTGCCCTTTTCAGACTCCTGGCGGGTCATGATTGCTTGGCCAATCATCTTTTTCAAAGGAAAATATTTGAAAGCCCAAAATACATGCTCTGCACTTGTTTTCTCTACTGTTTATGGGTCGTTACTGGGTGGATAGGGCCCTTCTGGACTAAACATGTCACTATGTGATTTCCTTCGATTCTCGTTGTTGTTTTCATGTCCCCTTTTGTGTTCTTTTTATTTTATTTCTTATTGTAACCTGCCATGGAAATAAAAAAAAATGATATAATAGAGCAGCATTTTTCTTTACAGACAAATATGGCAGAAGTAGATCCAGTGTTCGCGACAAGTATACTTGAGAATCCTGACCTGCAGGTCCACAATGTTGCTGAAGGCATGGACCTGGTTCTGAAACAGAAGTACGCCTTTGTCTACATGACGATGGTGCTGAGGTGGTATGCAGCCACTTTGGGATCTGAAAGATTTCGGAGGTCCAAGGAAACTTTCAGTACGGATGCAGTTGGAATCGCAATTCAGAAGTGTCACCCTGCAAAAGAAGTTTTGACCACATGTATGAAATTTAAAACACGCTTCTTAATCATTTTAATTTATTTTATAGTCACTCGTATATTACAGAACCCTGACAGCCGAATGAACTGGCGCTCGATGCCACAGGTTTCGGGTTCGACTCCCGGCGGTGACATAGATGTTTGTAGTGGTTCGGAATCCACTTTTAACAGTAGGTCCCGGTCTATCAGGATCGTAGAGCGTTGCGGGGGTATTGTTACTCCGCGTCCGTAGCTTATCTTCAAGCTACACACACCTCCTGGGTAGTTCTAAGTGAGTAACGTCGGTGCAGCACTTACCTTAAGGCATGGAAGACAATTGTCTAAATGTTTGCCAGCTGCATTAGAACAAGAAAAAATATTACAGTACCCTGATAGCCGAGTGAACTGGCGCTTGGTGCCACAGATTTCGGGTTCGACTCCCAGCGGTTCCATGAATGTTTGTAGTGGTTCGAAATCTACTTTAAACCGTAATTCCCGGTCTAACATGACTATTGGGCCCTAATCCTATTAAAAAAGCATCTCCTGTCTCAAAATCTGCCAGAAGGCTATAAAAAAAGCCAAAGTGTACTATAGCGCTTTGCTTTGCTCACCATGGGCTGTAACGCCAGGGAATCAGTTGCTATATTACATGTGTTTTTAATTTTAATAATAAGAATGCAATGAACTTTATATTTTAAGAAGTTTACAGAGCATATTTTATTTATAACAAACCTATTACTACTTAAGGTGAGAGTCTCGATGTCTGCTGGATATTTCTTCTGAATCCACAGGGGGCGATCTCACCAATGCGTAGGAGGAAGCATGGTTACAAAATTTTATTGTTATACAGACATTTGGATCATGCTGTAGCTCTTCACAATTAAACAGTAAAATTTATTGAAACATCTCAAAAATACGCTTCAATAATCTGAATTTCTTGAAGAAAATGTTTAAAATTGTTTCCATGACGAATATTCATTATTATTTTTAAAATAATTAACAAAAATGTCTTAACAAAGTCGAAAAAGTATAATAATAAATCACAAAGATTTATATGATGTACTATTCTTACAAATACTGAGTAGAAAAGATACTGGATATAGAAGAGATTATGGATTAGCTGATTCTTGATTTTATTCTTTTCATATTAATTATGGATGTATATTTGCTATTACTAATTTATTGAGTCTATTGCAATAATTTAGTTTAAAAATAGGAATGTATTCCATGAAATTTAAAGCTGACCAAACATGTTTGAGGAATGTAAAAAGAGATAAAAGTTTTTAAATTGCCCACAAATATGGTAACCATAAAAAACCGCAAGAGATTGTATGAAGCGTGAATTCAACAGAATGATAAAATATTTAAGATAACAGGCAAGGAAACACAGCTGCCTTGCGCTGAACGGGTAAAAAAAAAGACTACATATAAAAAGTTTCCGCTATTTTGCTTTTTCTTTATTTGTCTTAATTATTCTTGACACTCCCTTTCCTTTGTGCTTTGTGTTGGCATTGTGTTATTCATAGAATCGTATTAAAATGAAACAGCAACTTACAAACTGTTGAAAACATTTTCACTCGTTTGCATAATGAACAAATATACTTATACATAATTTAAATTTTTAACAAACGAAATCCATTCCTTTTTAAAGTTAATTGTTATAAAATGCACATAATTTTAAGTTGGTTTATAAAGATATTTTTTAAATTGTGCTTAGATTTTATGAATATTTCGGGCATAATTATACTATGAAATCGATAATTTTAAGCAGATATTTATGAATGTACATTTCTGAAACATATCTGTATTATTTTTCATTATTTTTTGGCGATTAAACTGTGTTACTAGTTCTAAAAACTTATTCTCTCGTATTGTAATTGTGGTTGATGACTGAGGTTATATCGATTACTTTAAGCATATTTTTATGAAAAACATTTCTGAAACATCCCTTTATTTTTTAAATGATTTTTTTCGCGACTAAACTGTGTTAATAGTTCTAAAAATTCTTATCCTCCCGTATTGTAATTGTGGTCGATGATTAAGGTTATATCGATTATTTTAAACAGATATTTATGAATGAACATTTCTGAAACATGCCTGTATTATTTTCATTATTTTTTGGAAATTAAATTGTGTTACTACATCCAAAATAATTTTTATCTCTCGTATTATAATTGTGGTTGATGATGGCGGTTATAGTTAAATTTTACTGATTATTTACCAGCCTGATGGTAAACGAGCAAGTTAAAAAAAAAATAATACATATAAAATGATTTATAGTAAACATGGTTTTTTTTTTTTTTTTTTTCATATCTTTACTTTTACTTTTTCATATCTTTACTTTTTTTTTCATATCTTTACTTTTTTTTTCACACTAACTTTCACTTTTTATTTTTTTTTTTTTTTTTTTTGCACAAATTTTTTGATTTGTTATGGTCGCAGAGTTGAAGTTATGAGTAAAATATCAGACATCTTACTTATAACTTCAACTCTAACGTAAAGATACATCAAACGTAAGGAGACATTAAACGTAAGAAGACATAAGTAAGTTATCAAAGAGATTGAAACTTTCAACAAAAGTCAAAAGTTTCAGTTAAAGGAATATTCAAGACCAAAATTTTTTGATCGGTTAAATCTAGCACATGCATTTTTTATTTATTTCCAATGGCAAGGCAATATAAAAATGGGAAAATACAAAATAAAGAAGAAAATGTACACAAAAGAGTTCAACAAAATTGATCGAAATCATTGCCTTAAGAGTTCTCTAGCTTGCCAATATCTCGGTTCATTAGTTCTGCGAAATCACAAAGAGGGCAATTTTGTTCGTCAAAAATTCCAATGCGATATAGATATTCATTAGATCAGTTCTTTTTATTGAGACAAGACACCAGTATTCCATTGCAATGCATGCAGGCCAACCGGTCATGCCGAACACTGTAGACTAGGGGTCTCCAAACTACGGCCCGCCAGTGTCATCTTTCCGGCCCGCGACAGCGAGTAGCTTATTGTTGCTTTAATAAGTTGGATTAAAAAACACAGAATGATAATAACTCGGTTTTATTTACTTGTTAGGTAAAGCTTAACGACAAGCATAGTACGCAGAAAATGTAACTGAAGCATAGCAACTAACAAATAATTGAAATGAATCCCACTAACATTATAAGCTAGTGAACATCCCGCGGTCACCCTCATTAATTATGTTGGAGTAAAGAATATCGCATATCAAACATATGATTTTTATCCTGAAAATCTCTCAGGAATGGAAAAGCTAAATTAACGCGAATGAAAACGCGGTGTATCGATTTCAAAAAAAGTGCCAATGAGATTTATGTAATTGTGATTTTTCACTGACAATAGTTTGTAGTTAGCAAGCGTATGCTCGCTCAGAGTGCCTACTCGGCGACTAGTCTAGAAATTATAGATAATGGCAGAAAAATTAAAACGGTTTTGGCCCTTGGCACTTACTGGAGGAAACAGTATGGCCCTAAGGCTCGAAAGTTTGGAGACCCTGCTGTAGACCACTTTGCCATATAGAATGTTGCCAAGAATGCACCACTAGGAGGTACGTCTACATTGCACACCAGTACATGCAAATAATCTTAACAATTTAATTCCCAAAAATTTGACAGTATTTAGCATTTTTTTTTTTTTTTTTTTTTTTTTTTTCCCCCTATGTATCCTGTAACGACCATGCATGATGGATAAGTGATAATGTGACATAATATGGCGATGGAGATTAATATTAATTATTTAACTAGTAAATGAGGTTCATTATTGTACAGACTTAAATAAATTGCACAATAATTTTACTTTGATAAAGTTTCTCAAAAATATATCAAAAGACTTGTTTTAGATGCAAATTTAAAAATATGAAGAAAATTTCATACATCATTAATAATAATTTCATTTTTTAAAATAGTTGAATGCGTATTAAATTTTTCATCCAAGACTTTCCCAGAAAATATTTCGAATTAAGTTTTTTTTTTTTTTATTAATTAAGTCACTTTTAACATGATTAACTATTTTTATTTTATTACCATTCATATTCATTCAGTTTGCTTGTGTTTTTTTTTTTTGTTGTTGTTCTAATGCAGCTGACAAACACTTAGACAATTATCTTCGATGCCTTAAGGCACAGACGTTACTCACTTAGCACTACCCCGGAGTGCATGTAGCTTGAAAATAAGCTACAGACGCGGAGTAACAATACCCCCGCAACGCTCTACGATCATGTTAGACCGGGACCTACGGTTTAAAGTGGATTCCGAATCACTAAAATCACCCATGGCAGTTTAATTTCTTCCAGTTTAATTTCGTTAATTAGTGTGACTGGTAAAAACATGAGTAGTTTCGAGTTTCAAAAAATTTATCTCGTTAAAAGTAACTTAGCTCACATCATAAAAACATTTTTTTATTGTTGTTCATGTGGATTGGTAGAAATATAAGTACACTTTTAATGTATAACAAATGTGACAAATTATTGTCATTCTTCCCAAACAGTTACTTTCCATTTCCTTTACAGAGTAAGCAGGTTGGAAGAAACAGGATTGTTCATCAAATGGTACGACGACGTCTTCTTCAAAGCTAAAGCAGATGCACCTGATGTGTCCGTCAATACTGTACGAGCTCTGGCAATGGACGACTTGCAAGGCGCCTTTTACTTCTTGGGTATTGTGGAAGGAGTCGGGCTTATTGTATTTTTGGTGGAAAGATTTGTGTCTCGTTTTCAAATAAGAAGGCAAACATACGTAAAAAGTAAACCAAGAAGGACTCATAACACAAAGCAAGAATTGTTATACTGGAATGCAAATGTTGGACGACATGATTGGAATCCTGATCTCATAAGGCGTCGCTAAAATTTTCCGATTTTAGAAATCTTTAGAACAGGGTTGGCCAACCCACGGCCCGCCTTGAATATGTTTCTGGCCATTGAGATTTATCACACTTTTTCAAAATATATTCATTTTATGATGGACAAAGTAGTGAAAACCAATGTATTAAAAAATGCATTATGTGTGTATCCTTATATTCAAAAATTAACTGTCGAAATTATGAGAAAAATTAATTTTGATTTTAAAATAATATTCTTGAGAATATATGACAGATATTGCTTGTTTTATTTATGAGTTTACAGTTATGAGTTCACAGAATAATTAAATTATACTCTGCGAACTCATGATGCTCATATTGGAACATCTAACACAACTGGTTCTATGTTTCTCTTTAAGTGACTTCAGTAACTATCCCTAGATACGCACAGTTGTTTGTTAGACTCTTAGTTGAAGTTGTTATTGCTTTTGGTTCAACTGACACCTTTTTTTTCCCCATAAAATGATATTGACCAAACACAAAACACGCTCAAACATTAATTACGATGTGCAAATATTGAACAATATTGACCCAAATTGAAATCGATTTGCAAAAAGCTAAGTGAGAGAGTGGAGAAAATATATCGCACTAATAAAATAAATATTTTTTAATGATTTTATTTTTTTTGTTATTTCGTTTATATTTATATATATTTTTTATATTTCATTTTTAGTGTTATATATTTCTTTTTACAATCTGCGTTTAGTATCATTATTAATATATTATCTATGTTTACATGTAAGTATAATAGTAAACACAAAAATAATAATTTATTATTCAATTTTTCACTCCAAAAATATGTCTATAGTGGGTCTAAATCTAATATGGGGATATATAATTTATAATATGCGGCCCGCAGAGTTGGGATGCAACTCCAAAGTGGCCCGCAAGATCATTTGGGGTGGCCACGCCTGCTTTAGAAATTTATATCTTTCCGATTAACTGCTTAAATATGAAAAAAAAAAATCGTTAATTTATTGTCTGATTGAAAATTAATTTACAATTTTTGACCCATTCAACAACTTGAATGAAACCTAGTCGATAGCGATGTTTGTGAACTAAAGCTCACCGAGACACAAATTCAAAGAAATTATTCCTCACAACAAGAATTCTTACGCTTTCTTCTTTAGTGGAAACGGTATATCAATGGCTGGGCCAAATCGCAAAATGGGGGCCATTGGGATTTGGTGACTTTTTTTGTGGCGCCAACTGAGTGATAAGTTGCCAAATGTGGTAACCTGGGATTTCTTATATCGTTTACAATTCACTTCACTTACAGTTGCAACCCGTTGCTTGAGGACTTCAGTGAAAAGAATATTTCACGCCAAATCTCGACGAACACCTGTTCTGCGATTTTACCAATTCTCAGTTTAGATAGTTTGGTAGAGATAAAAATTATCAAAATAAATTTTTTTTTTATTCTCTTCTGGATATCGGAATAGATCACAGAATGCACATAGAGGTTGCCAATTTGACGTCAAAATACTCATCACGTGAAGGATGTATACTTCAGCTACTCATTTGATTTTTCGCCCATAGATTTGTTAGTGATTGTAACTTGCTTTGCACTGAAAGAAAAAAAAGGTTATATGCGACTATGTGTATGCTTATTTTCGAGAAATGTGTGAAAAATAGGCGTTATTCTTTTCCACAGATACATGGGAATTGATTTATTTGCTATATTTAATAAATATAAAATGTTTTAAAAGCAATTTTATTGAGATTCAATTCATACCCGATTTATATCGTAGTTCATACCATAATGTAGCAAAGATAGGTAATTTTTGTTTTGATGAATAGCTATAATATTCATCAATTCCTCATCAGGAATTTTAATCCATTTAGAATTAACTTAACGAATGCATTTCCCCATTATATATATATACGATGATAGTTTGACTATTTTCTGACAACAATCGATATATATTATTGGCGAGAAGGTAAAAAAAAAAAAAATGTCTATCAACAATTGTTTAAACTCTAAAAAAATGTAAATGTTATGTTAAAATTGTTGTAAAAATGTTAAAATGTTATGTTATGTAAATGTTAAAATTTAATGTTTCTAAATATTCTTATTATAATATATAAAAAATTATTTTTTTAAAAAATGATGTATTAATATAATTTATCGAGTGTATTTTAAAATTCTGTAATTTTTGTGGGGTAGAACTTATCATTGTGTAGTTGCATGTTTTGTATTATTAAATCTATATATTAATAGATATAATAATACAGAAAAAAAAAATACTAATGGAAAAGGGGCCAAGCCGCCTAACATTTTGTTCCTTCAGAATAGGTAAGCATTTTCTATGTTATTATTACTCTATGGACTTGATACAATTTTTAGGCATTTTCATATTTATAATTTTAAGTTGTTCATTTTTTTCACATTAGATTTTTTTAAGTCTAATAATCTTCAAAAGAATGTACCGCCTGGTGTAAAATTACAGAAACTGTCAGCCAAATACATCCACAACACTTCAGAAATCTTATAAAAGCACTTTATAGATGGCACTCTATTAAAATGGATGGCCATTTGAATAGAGTAATTGAAAAATAGTAGTTCGGGAATGAGATAAAGAAAGGAATAGCAGTATTTGTATTTTTCATTTGCAAATCATGTACTTTACGACATTAAATTTTTAAACTTAACTGATATTTTTTTTTTACTTCATTTTCACAAAAAGAGCTTTTGTATAATTTATTTTTGCCAATAGATTTCAATGATAATGAGATGGATGAATACTAATGACAATAAATTTTAAAAACAGTTATAATTAATGTAAATTTACTTTAAATCCTATAAAATAAGCTATTTTTATTTAAATTATTTTTCAAGACATCAAGAACTTGTGTTGATGTAATATTGCTTTTATAAAACAATGCTTTTTAATTGCTTTGTAAATTAATAAAATAAAAAAAACAGTTATAATTAATATTAATTCACTTTGAATCCTATAAAAAATTTATTTTTTATTTAAATTATTTTTCAGGACACCAAGCATATTGTTGATATATTACTTTGTAAAATAAAATAATAAGCAAAACTATCTTATATGAATTAATTTTCATATCAGTTCAAAGAATATTTTTATGTTATTTGAAATAATAAATGTTAATTGAAACATAAATAAGACAAATTTTACAAAATAGATTTTTATTCAATAAAAAGCAGTCAAAAACTTTAACAGGAAATATAAGACAGATTAAATTTATTTAATTTATACAAGCAATAAGCAATGCAATTAAATAATTTTACAATAATTCATTTTTAGAATTTCAATTAATTTAATACATTGTATTTCATTTAATGATAAAAGATTTTTTTTACAAAAATATGAATTTATTATTTTTGGAAATTAATGCTAAAATCTTTTAATGTACATTAATTGAATATTTGTTAAATAATTTCTTATTGAAAAAAAATATTTTATGGGAGAGAAAAAAAGATGATTTCTAAAACATAAAAGAAATTTTTTTTTTTATAATTTAAAAAAACCATTTCAAAATTATAAAAAGGTTATTATTTGTATATAAAACTGATTGAAATTTCAAAAAAAATTTTGTGTTTGTTTATTATTTTTATGTATAAAAGATAATTTTTTTTTTCTCTTTGGATTGAATGAGAAGTTAAAATTAAACATATAAATTTGAAAAATACACAAAAATCTGTAGATTAAATATAAACTTAACAAAAAATATAATAATAATAATTTAAAAAAATATAATAATAATAATTTTAAAAAAATATAATAATAATAATTTTAAGTACTACCTCCCTTGTTATCAACTCTTTCAATCAAACAAATATATTTAAAACTCTCAACAGAATACATTAAAGCAAACAATCCCAAAAATTAAATAGCAATCGAATATACAGCTGGCATATAAACTTAATAAAATAAACTAAAATATTTTTTTTAAAATATATTTTATAATTTTTCAAAAAATATTTTATTTAGTTAACGTATTTTATGTGTATATAATCTTTTTAAGAATTCAGTTATAATCAAATTTAATTATGATTATTTAAATTTTAATTATACAGAACAATTAATAAAGTTTTATACATAAAAAGTAACTTTTTTTAATGTTTAGAATAGAATCATATTGTAAATTTATAAATAACTTGTAATCTAATGTCCAAGCAAAAATTAATGAATATATATTTATCCAGTGGATTGTTTATGCAGTATATAACAGGTTTTAACCTCTGTAAATAGTTCCTAATTTGCAGAAATAATAGCTTTGAAGTTAAAGAATTAAGCAGATATTCTAAATAGGAAAATAAATTCTTAGAGAATAGTTCTCTATAAGCTCATGTTTTAAATTTATAACATGAATTATCGCAACTGTGAAGTGAAAATTGCAAGCTTTCAATTTAATAAAAAAAAAAATTAGTAGCTATGATATCTATGTTAAGGAAGGCCACATTTTTCAGTTTGGGTTTTCAATGCTTCTGCATACCATTCCAATTCTGAAATCACCCTATTTGCCTTAGAAACTGCAGTTGCATTTGTTGGAGCAGGGGTCCCATCTTCAGCATGTGCTTCATGAACTACAGGAATTGTAAACATGAAACCAGGAGTAACCATTCCAAGTTCACCTAAAAAGTATCGCAGTTGCATTCCTGCAGTAGATCCGCCTCCAGGACCTATTACGCAAAAAAAAATAATTAAAAAAAAAATTTTAATAATATTTTAAATATTGAAATATATTAATAAAATTTCTTTAATTGCATTTGAAATTGATATTTAAGTCATAAAAAAAATATTTACAAAATACAAACACAAAAGATTTGGTATTTCAACAAAAAAAATTTATTACCAAAAATTACTACTAGAAATTAATAATTATTTAAATATTGTTAAAAATATAAACTAAATTAATTGATTTAAATTAATGTATCAAAAACTTTATTTCTCTTTAATATCAGAAATTTAAGTTATGAAACATTAACTTTAATTAATTCAGTTTTATAATACAGATAAAAAAAAAAAAAAATTAAAATATTGAAATTACAAAGGAAAAACCCATATTTTATTTTGTAAATCATGTTCCATAAAATATTATAGGAAAACATCCTCGTTCAAAGTATAACCTTATAATTATATCATTGTTTTTCTTATCTTTTTTTAAACAAATAACTACTTAACTGAGTATTCATTTTCCTTAGTCAAAAATCTCAAAAATAAATATTAAATTAAGTCTTATTATTAAGTATGTAAATATTTCCTTGAACAAAAATTTAACAATGTTTCTAAAATTATATAAATGTTTATATACCACCACTACAGTAAGTAACAAAAAGAAATACAATTTTTTATGACAATTTTATTTTTAATATTATAAGCAGTCATATTCATATTTAATAAAAACTTAAATTAAAAACAAAAATATATATGTGTTTATAATTTAATCAAAAAATAAAAATTTAAAAAAAACTTCTTTCTTACCAGCAGAATAACAGACAATACTGCAGGGTTTGCATTTGTATGACTTAGGTGGAAAGTGATCCAGCATATTTGAAAATGCAGGAGGGATGCAACGATTGTATTCACCACTTATAGCCACAAAAGCATCAGCTTTCTCTATGAGGGAATTGTATTTTACCAGCCATTCTGGGGGAGTTTCATTAGGTGCATGGAAATGCAAAGGCTTCTTAAGTAGAGGAAAATCCATCAACAAAGGATCTGAAAAATATGATATGTATTTAAAAGTTGAGTTGGGATAAAAGTTTTTAAAACTATATAATATAACATTAAATAAACATTTTTTTAAATATAGTGCATACCAAATAAATTATGTTATGCATTTAAATAAACTCAATATACATTGTTTTTATAGTCCTAAATGATACAGAATTGTTTTTCAATATTTCAAGTTTTTATACTACATCTCAAACATCCACAACTATAAAAAAAATATTTAAAAAAAACAGTTTTTGTTATATAAATTTAAAAAATAAACATTTATAATCTATGAAATTCCAAAACTACAATTATTATCCAAAACATAAAAGTATTCTTTTTTTTTTTTTTAATTGTAACTTTTAAAATAGTCACATAAAAATAATAAATTACAGAAAAAAATAGAGAGAAATAATAAAATAAAATATAAATTATAGAAAAAATCTTACATTTTGATGCAATCAGAATTTTAAATTTCAATTTAAAATTTATCTAAATCTTCTACTGTTATAGTCATTATAATTATTATAATTACTTTATATTACCTTATTATAATCATTTAAGTATATGATTATCCTTTTCCAAATTTTATTAACTATGTGATGTTAATCAGCAATAAAAATTGCAAATTTATAATTGAGAACACATATGCATAAAAAAAAAAAAAGCAGGTGATTTATTATAAATTTCAATCTTTTAATTTAAAATTAAAGTAAATCTCCATGACTGAGAAAATATAGAGAAGAAATATGAAAGTATTGTTAACAAAATAATAACAGATTTTAACTTATATCAAAAACATATGGCTAATTAACATCTTATTAACTTATCCCAATCATTCTATCCACAATAATGAAAAATAATATTATTTGTTTCTTTATGAGAAAAATTAAATAATAAAAGCTATTTCTTAAATTAATAAACCTAATATTTAAACTATTATTTTTAAGTAAACCTTGATTTATTCACCATTTTTAAAAATAAAATTGACAAGTAAATGTAGTTAAGTTTTTCTTACTAGATTTGTTTTAATACATATTATTTTAGTAAAAATATCTATTTTTTGAGAACACCATTACAATAGGTTAATAATTTTAATTAATGAGATTTAAATAAATCTATATTGTTTTAATTAATATAAACATAATAAAAAATTATGTTTTTCCAACTGATAAAAATGTAAACTGCATATGCAGGTTATAAATGAATTTACAAAAATATTATTAAATGTTCTAATGTATCTAATTTAATTTTTTTTTTCATGGTAGACACAATCAATTAATTGTACAGTAAAAAACAATATATTATGTTAGACTATATTTCTTGCTTTAAAAATGTTACATTGTTATTCAATTCACTTTATATTTTAAAAAATGGCAAAATGCATTTTTTAAATTTCATGAATTTCAATTTTTAAAAAAAATATTGAACTATTCAATTTAATTGAATTATTATTTAAAAATATCTGTAAATATTTTAATTTTTGTGCAATGAAATAAATAATTTTTATGACATCTAATTTAAAATTTATCATTTTTTTTAAACAAATTTTCCAGTGTTAATTTTATTTCTAAGCTTTAAAATTTAATATTATTACATTACAAATTTTATGTATTAATTTTTTTAAATAGGAAAAATAGAGAATTAAATTCTAAATATAGAATAAAGAAATTAAATTCTAATTTTGGAACTTATTAAACTTTTTTAACTTAAAAAATTCCAAAATTAGAATTTAATTCTCTAAATCTTTAAAAACTTTTTCCTTGTT
Source organism: Caerostris extrusa (assembly GCA_021605095.1). Taxonomy (NCBI): domain Eukaryota; kingdom Metazoa; phylum Arthropoda; class Arachnida; order Araneae; family Araneidae; genus Caerostris; species Caerostris extrusa. Next base: position 25,540 of record BPLR01010178.1, read on the forward strand.
TGTTTTTTTCCCTCACGTCACCGGCCAGACAGAATTCAAGGTCTTAACAATCACCACAGGTACCGCTTTTTATTTTCTTTTTTCGTTCATTATATACTTATCCGGTTTCTAAGGTACCAACTGAGATTCAAGGACTTTTCAAGGTTCAAATGGTCCCGAAACAACGTTTGCATTAATACATTTATAAATTATTATTCTTCGGCCTTTTAATTAATAATAAATAATTAATAAACTAAAATAATCGATACTTCGATCAATTTTTTTAATCTATAAAATAAAAGTTTCCCTATAACATGTATATAAAATACAAATATTAAGAAGAAATAATTATAAGCGTTCTAAAACATAAAAAAAAAGGAAAGAAAACTATGCATAAATTTGGAATAAATATAGGTATATATGTATATAAATCAATACATAATCATTAACAATTAAAACAAAATATTGTACACCAGCTTACCGAATATTGTTACATTGTGATTCCTTTTCTCAAGTTCTTTTTTCATGAAATTGCTCACTCGAGTACAATTTCGACCTGGCCGTACTGAACCGAGAAAGACTATAATTTTGAGAGCCATAGCTAGAGACAGGGAATCTCACTGAATGCAAAGATCAATCTGCTGCAGTATTAACTGCTCTTAATAGGTTAATCTCTTTGTTGACAAACTTCCAGGGAAAATCCGTTCCTATAGCAACAATGAAAAAGGCGGAAATAACAAAAAAAAGGCGGAGCTTATCTCCGGTCGCAGTTAGCATAATTAGCTGTGCCCTGAAAGCCACCTCAATGACAGGATAATTAAAAAATTCTATTTTGTCCCACGCTCCCCAGCTATTAACCTAGGAATCTTAAATAAATTTAAAATATCATCTTGAAGTTGTTATTAAGGTTTTCAGTTAAATATTTGTTATTCAGGATATATTTAAAAACATAGATATGAGAAAAATACATAAAATTCATATTTTGTTGAAATTAACTTACTAACAACTATTAATATCATAAGGAATTATAAAAATCATTTTTATAGAATTTTTTTTTTTTTTTGAACAAATATTAATTCGCCTTCTTCATAGATTTATCTTGAGTTGTAGGATTCTTAAGGCCTGGTCACTATTTTTTTTACAATAATAATGAACCAAAGTATTATTTTGTTCTATATACACCACCACGTTAAAATTTATTTTAAAAGTAGAAAAGATCTAATTTATTCTTGAAATATTTTTGTTGGGAAACCTGCTCTGTACATATTAGAATAACATTATTCAAAATAATAATTCCAACAAAATATTTTATACATGCATGCAAATGCACAGTTGTCACTAGTATCGACAAGTTAATATACATAAACTTGCTTAGTCATAAAAACCTTGGAAACTTTTTTTTAAAACTCTTAATACCAATTAGATGTGATATTTTCTGTTAATTCCTTTGCAAGATAATTTCTAGAAACCATGCAGGTTAATCTTTTTTTGTTGACAAACCGTTTTTATAGCAACACTTTGGATAATAAAAACATTTATAAAATTGCACTATAGCATTTCTGAAATTGCACTGATTATTGCTCACTTTTATTTGAATGCCATAGAATAGTTTCTTACAGAAGAATAGAATATTAGAAGTCCATTTTCAAAACATAAATTTTAGTCCCATTTTGTAAGAATTATTTGTCGATGAATCATAACTATAATTTTAAAATGTAATTATTTTTTTTTCTTTTAAGACATTTTTTTTTTTTTCTTTCAAGTGGGATGAAAGGTTTTAAAATAGAGTTTACGTAAATATTTAAAACGCTTTTGAAACGCAAATAATGTATTTGATTATATGGTATCGCCATCTATTGGATATCAAAGAAACGAAAAGCAATTACATTAATTTGTAAAATTATATTACAATAATCATTTATTTAACTATATTGAAAATAGTAGTTAATGTATACAATTTTGAAATTGAGGGAAGCAATACTCATAAATAAATAGCATACTCTGAGGCTCTTTTGCTATTTTTTCCAATCAAGTTTAATGCATTTTTAAATGTATTCTATAATGCCAATCGCTTGTATTACATTTTTATTTGTCTAGGATTTCGTATTCCATTCTGTTTACTATATTACTCCTAGCTATTTAGATAAAAATAAAAATAACTTACATGTGTATTTTCAAGTACAATTCCTATTGATGCGAAAATGCACGATAGGCATCCTAACTACATATTATTCAAAATAATAACTGCAAGGTAGATTACTAGTAGGAAGTAAAATATTGCTTTTATTCCTACTAACTGCATTTCTGTCACTGAATCACAAGTTCCGGATCTTGTTTTGGTGATCTTAAAATTAGATTTTCTTAAGGTATGGATTTTAAGTTTCATATATATACATATTTTATTATAGATCTTACATATCTTAATGTATGATTCTTAAATTTATAAATGTTTTATATCGGTCTCTTTATTAAAAATTTATCTCTTAAAAGAATTTTCATTTCTCTTTTTCTTACTTAATCCTTCTAAGAGTTTTTTAAATAGATTGGAACGAATTCTTTTGAATTATTCATATACATATGTATTTTGATAAAATTCTTCTTTTCTATTCATTATTATTTCCAGTTCATATTTCCATGATTGCTTTTTTTTTTTTTTTAAAGATTGTTTAGTAGTTTTTAATTATAAATATTTTGTAGCTTTCTAGCAGAGTACAGCGCGTTGTTGTTTGTGTTATTTTCTTCAAACATAACAAATTTAGTGAAGTTAACTTTCAGTCCTTCAAAAAAAAAAATCATTCCTGTATTTCTTATAGAAAAAAAAAAATTATTTCATTTTTTTTTAATTCGTCGTGGTCAAAATTATTTTACTTACAAGAAGAAATTTTATATAGATGCAAAACTTTAGTATTAATTTATATAAGTAAAGTGATGTAATTTTAGTAAAATATTTCAATTATCTTTATTGAAAATTCTGATTATTTTTTTTTTTAATGTTTAATAATTTGTGCAAAAATAAAGAACAGCACCTCAGAATTTTGCAAATAGATTTCTTTGACGTAAATATGCAAGGTAAATTATTACGACTGATGAATGTGAATTTTGATTATAGCGTGCATTTGCATTACTCAGTTTGTGTCATATAAAGCAGGTAAAAGATGAGAGCTGTTTATTTCTTTTCGTTGTTAATGTTGCAGTTTCCTGAAGTTACGACTAGTAATATATAACTAATGATGTCGAAGATCTCTTATCTAACTGTATTCGACTATTCGGCCGTAGTTCCATAACTCAGCTAACTGGTTCATACTAAGCAATAGGCCATCACCTGCACCATACAGGCACTATTCATCATTATCACCACCATCATTAGGCACTATATGGTGCAGGCACTAGAAAAAACATCTGCAAAAAACAACAATATTTACTGGAACAAACTCACAGGCGGAATGTCAGTATTCACGAGGATACCAAACAAGATTAAATGATAGTGTGAAAATCTCGAACTATCCAGACAGCTTCATTGTCTTTCCCCATCTTATGATATATGATTGAGGTTGGCTTAACGCTGACAGCGCTCCTTCAGGACATTTGTCTTTAACCCCATAACATCGACCCATTCGTATAGAGTCGTATGGTAGCCTATCATTGTGACTGCCAGCAGATTGATATTATATAATATTATGATGAATCCTGCTTCAATTTTGGAGCAAATGAAAATCAAATCCGTATGTGGAAGTGCATAAAATTCATGCGTAATGGCCTGGTTTAATTATCTCAGTCACTTTTTTTTACAGATAATCCGTAACAACCATTGACTTTTGTGTGTGAAGTTTTGTCTGTTCTCCAGTAAGTTGTACCTAGTAGTCCTGCGTGTGACTTTAACGGCCCAAAAAATATATTCATGACATCCGGTGGCTGTTTTCTTAATGGCATGTCATCTTGACACCGTTTTATCAGGTTTATATCAGGTCACATAAAATTGCCATATCTTTGAATTGCAACCATACGTTTGTTCGTCTACCTTGGCCATAAAGAACACAAAAGCTTTCGACAATTGAACATGCATAGAACATGGTATGCCAACTGATTTGGGCTCCTCAAAATGTCGCTTATATGAAGCAACAATTGAGGAATGTATGGCAAAATGTAATGAGCGTAATATTATTTACCCCCTTGTGAAAGCAAGAAATAGTGTTGGGCCCAAGTAATGTAATAATTATTTATTGTATTTTTAGTTACATGCGAATAAGCATCAATAAATAATAACAAAAATGAAAAAGAAAGGCATGGCATTAAATATACAGGACATATCTTGGCCACTACAAAGGAAGGGTTTTTTTTTTTTTTATTATTATTTCCAATGGCACTACATGCAAAAAAAAAAAAAAAAAAAAGCGCCTTGCCTTTTTTTTAAAGGCACAAGTTAAAAAAATATATATATAAATATAAAAAAAAAACATAACATAACAAAACAAGGAGGAAATTCAGTCAGTATAAAGAGAGTGATGTTATTGTAGATTAATACGGAGATCCTTGGCCGCGTAGCGGCCACTAGCTCCTTCTTTGTAAAAGGTTGAAACATAGCGGTGGTCTCATGCCCTTTGAGTTAATAAGCAAAATAGATAATTAAATGCCCTTTTTTAAAAAAATTATTTATTTAATAAAATTATAAAACGAAAAATATCAAAAATTTCAAAAATGTAGATGTTGATGAAACCAGTTGCATGTAATAAAACAGAATGAGCAAAGGTCAAATTAGGAGAAAAATAGCTTAGGAGAAAAGCGAACTTTTTTTTTTCATCTAGGCAGTTGTAAGGAATTAATTTAAAATATTTAGAACAGTGCGCGGTCTTTAGAGAGTGATGCTGATGCACTGTAGTAGATGTTGCCAGATGTACGAAACGAACGATTACACCCTTATATTTTACATTGAAATAACATAATAAAAACACTTTTATTTCAAATTAAAAAATATATTATGCACCCTCTCGATACGTCGAATCTCATTATATCGTGCATTCAGGTATTTCTGGCATTTTATTTCATTAAAAAAAAAAAAAAAAAAAAAAAAAAAAAAAATTATAAGGTTACACGGTTATACTGCTTTCAGTGTATTGCACCTTTTCTGTGTTGTATAACGAAGTTTCTATTGTTATAAACTGTTTTTAATATTGATATAGAAACTTGCACCAAGTTATTTTAATAAAAGATTAACTAGCAGCACGAAATTTTTACCATGATAAATTGGATTCTATTGTGTTATTTGTTATAGTTATGATACTTATGGAATTTATTATTTTTCAAAACAATATGTACTACAAGTGTATACGAATGTTTATTATTTTAATAAAGAAAATTGCAACTTTTCGTGACTTCAAATAAAACCCAGTTAAAAAAAAAAAAAAAAAAAAAAAAAAAAAAAAAAAAAAACTTTGTCTTTGTTAAAAGTATTTTATCACGTGAGTCTGAATAATAGAGTATTCAACCTTTTATTATATAATTCAGAGCTGAGCAATTTATCAAAAAAACTCGAATCTGCTTTATTTTACAAGAAATGAATGAAGTATAAAGTGTAAATAACGAACAATACTCTTTCTTGATATTGATCTGGAGCATCTATAGAATTATTTGTTGTTCTAAGCTTTAGTTTTTTTAATTCCAATAGAGGATTGCAACATCTGTGTTTTGAAACTAATTCTTTTTGGAAATATAGCAGTTTAAAGGTATTCATTCAATACTATTTAAAACTTAGTTAAATATAAGATACCGAATTAGTCAGTTAAATTTAAGAATACTGAATTTGTACTCCATTAATGACAAAAAAAGTAAGCATCATTTTGTTTTTCCAACAATATTGTTATTTCTTTGTTCTGAAAGCAAGATAATATTCTTAATTTTAAGAATTTTTATCAATGGAGATAAAAACAGTGATGTTCTTATAGCAAAAAAAGTAGTTTACTTTCTGTTTAATTTAATGTAATTCTTCAGAAATATATTAAAATCAATCGATTTTACAGCGACCTGATGTCCAATTGGCTAACGTTTTGGCCTTTGGTACCACAGGTTACAGATTCGAATCTTGGCGATGGAATGGATGTTTGTTAGTAGGTCGGAATCCACGTTAAATTGTAGGTCCCGGTCTACGTAGTCTAAAGTGTGCACAAAATGACCGTAAAGCGACAAATCAAACCAAATTAATCGATTTACAATATATGTTATGCAATTTTTTAAAATGGTATGAATTTAAATTTAAGAAAAGCTAATTAATGATTATTCTTTACTATATTTGTCCTAATTGACTCAATGATACACAATAACCACCTTTATTAGCTTTTTTACCAATTATTTAGAGGTTTAAATAAAAACGAGTATCTTAGATAATCTCAATGTTTGAATAAATAAACATTCCTAAAATAATCAAATAGTTCATATATATAAAAAGTAATTTTAGTACTTTTCAAGATAATTATTGCTTGAGTAAATAATTTCCAGACTGGCCTTTGGAGCCACAGGTTCCGTGTTCGAGTCACTGTAGTGTCATGGATGTTTGTAGTGGTTCAAAATCCACTTTAAACCGTAGGTCCTTGTCTAATATGTCTGTAGCGTGTTGATCATAGGGCTGACCCATTAAAAAAAAAGCATCTACTGTCTCGAAATCTTCCAGTAGGCAAAAGGGTTTGGCCCACCATGAGACTGTTGCGCCAATGAAGAAGAACTAATTTCTAATATAAATAATTAACGTTATGAAAATACCTTATTTTTATTATGCATAGAATTATATTTAATTTTAAATTTCCTAATTCTATATTATTATCCTAACACAAAACATATTGTTTATATCAGTTAGTCTTATTAAATGTCAGCTAATTATTATAAATATTACATATTTATTTATGCTAATGCATTGATAGAGTGTGAGTCATTAATAATGGTAATAATAATTACAATACTAACTTATTAAATATGTTAATTATTATTATTATTACATATTTATTTATGCTAATGCATAAAATGTGAGTAATTAGTAGTGATGGTAATAATAATTACTATTTTACCTTATTAAATATCATCTAATTATTATAATTATTACATATTTATGCTAATGCATTAAATAGAGAGTAATTAAGGATGGTAATAATTACTATATTACCTTATTAAATATCAGCAAATTATTATATTATTACGTATTTATGCTAATGCATTAAATAGAGAGTAATTAAGGATGTTAATAATAATTACAATTAGCTTATCAAATATCAGCTAATTATTACATATTTATTTATGTTAATGCATTGATAGAATGTGAGTAATAAATGATAGTAATAATTATAATATTAGCTTACTAAATATCACTTAATTATTATAATTATTACATATTAATTTATGTTAATGTATTGTTAAAATGTGAGTTAATTATGGTAATAATAATTATAATGTTAGCTTATTAAATATCAGCTAATAATTATAATTATTACATATTTATTTATGTTAATACATTGATAGAATGTGAGTCATTAACGATGGAAATAATAATTATAATATTAGCTTATTAAATATTAGCTAATTATTTTAATTATTTGCATATTTATTTAAATGTATTGATAGAATGCGAGTCATTAATAATGGCAATAATAATTATGATATCAGCTAATTATTATAATTATTAATTTATTTGTGTTAATGCACTGATGATAGATTATCTAAAAGTTTCCAAAGTAATTAATGAAATATCAGCTAATTATTATAATTATTGCATATTTATTTATGTTAATGCATTGATAGAATGTGAGTAATTAATGATGAAATAATATGAATATATTTATTCCTATAGGTTAATGATGTCTATTTTGAGGTTCTCCAAATCTCAATTCAAGCAGTCTATGTTGACCGGTATCCCACAAATCATCCAAGCCAGGGGGACGCTCCGAAAGATGCTCAAGTCTTTCGTTCTCATTGTCTGCTTTGCTTGCTGCCTGTTCCAGGTGTGGTCATTCATGGAAGTCTATTGAAGTACCCTGTCATTGTGGATGTCTATGCATCGAATCCAAGTAGCATTACTCTACCGGCTTTCACTGTTTGCGAGTATAACGGGTAATTACGGACTACATGATAGTATTAATTTTTTTTTCTATGCAGTAATAATGTTAAAAGTTTCCAAAGAAATTATTAATTGCAAAGAATATATCAGTTTAATAATTTAAATCAGATAACATATTCCATTTATCGTGTGAGGAATATTTATAAAATAGTATAAGTATATATAAAAAATATATTATATAATATATTTAAATATATATACATTTATTATTGTAAAGCAAGTGTGTTTATAAAATAGTAATAGTAAGTATTGTGTGTCTAATCCAGGGATGGGCAAATTTTTTTCGGTCGGGGCCCAAAAATCTGGAAAAAAAAAATTTGGCGGGCCAAGATAAATTTTTCTAAAATTTTAAGCACAATATACAAATATTACAATTCAAATATGTTATGATATGAGATGAATGAAATTGTGATTTAATTTTTAAAAGTTCCTTATATTGAGGTTCGAAGTGAGATGTACTGATTCTAAGGAACGAGGCTAAATGCTCATCTGTCAGTCTATTTCTAAAATAATTCTTTTCATAGTTTTTAGAAAAAAGGTTCATAGTTCAAAACATTTTTAAAACTTGCTCATTCATAAATAGTTAAGATTAAGCAAACATAGCGCTGATTTTCTGGACGTGAGATATTAAATTTGTTAAACTTACTTTCGATAATGATTTGTAAAACTCTTAACTTGTTGGCGCCAATCTACAGCTATAACTAACAAGAACTTCCGCTTTTAAAACTTTATCGATTGAAAGCTGTCTGTGCTTGCTATTTCCGTCGATTTATATTTTGTAGGACAAAAATAGAGAAAGTAAAAAAATCATCAGTCCTTTGAAAAAAAGGAAGAAAAAAAAAATAATATTTTATCAAAGTAGAAAAGGAGATGGATATATAATATATAAATATATATTTCTTTTAATTTGCCACGGATCGACAAATTAAAAATTCTATCCGCGGGCCGTAGTTTGCCCATCCCTGGTCTAATCTATTTAATAAATATACTAGTATATACTAATTTTAGCATGTTGAATAGATTGAGTTAAAAATCTCGAATTCTGTAATGGAAAAATTTTGAGTTAGTGTTTAATTAATTTTGTTAATCAATTACATTGCACCATAAATTTGTTCCTTTTGAGTCATTATCAACGATATCAATTATGTGAACATCTAATGATAATTACAAGAGTTATTAAGGGTGTACTATTTTTTTGTCCGACTGTACATATGTATACATGCAGTGTAGAAATTATGTATGCGGTCGAGAGGAAATTAAAAAAAAAAACTGGGGTAGAATACAAAGGTTATATATTATAAATAATAAACAGAAGTGTCGGAAAGTAATTTTTGAAATTAAAATTTTCTCTAGAAATGAAAAATTATCCTCAAAAAATGGATTTTTGTTATTATATTTTATTACTTTATAAATCCTCAATTTTATAAACAAAATTACTTTCTGGATATGAATTTTACATACAAAGAAGAATAACTGAAATATAAAAATGTTTTTTCAAGTTTAAAATAGCTATACAAGTTTTCCAAAAGAAAATTTTATTGAATCCTCAGTCCAAACAGTCCGAACTAAAGACAGATAATTAGAAAAATTCCTTATAAAATTCCTCATAAAATGTTTAATACTATTATTAAACAATAACATTAATAAATGTACTAACTACTGAATAAAATGTTTAATAAAACATATCGATATTATTTTTTAAGTTTTAGCAATATTTAATTTAAAAACTAGTTAAATAAAAAAAATTATTTTCTGGACATTAGTTATACAAAATTTAGAATTCCTTTATACAAATTTAAATTGGTTGTATATGTATGCCAACGAACAAAAACTAAAAAGTATTATTTTTATTTGTATTGATCTAACAAAAAATTATTTATACGTTATTTCAGAATCAAAAGATCAAAATTTTGTCGGAGTTACCCACATCTTTGCACACCAAAAAATCCTACAAAGATTTCTGTCAAACCAATTCAGCTTTGTGTATGAAAAACCTGATAGAACCTGAAGATAAGGTGAGATTTTCTATCTCTTAATAAATATATTTAAAATTGTATTAATTATTTTATAATGTTAATGCATTATATTACCCTTGCTCAATATATTACCTTACCCTTGCATTATAGTATCGTTAATGCTACTCTGACAATAACAATTAACATTTTAATCACGTTTTCTTAAAAATATTATTAATATATAAAATATTGAAGTTTTGGAATACAAGTTAGGTTTTTCTTTTATTCTTTGCTCAATATTACAGTACTTTTGTTGAAGAAATATTGTAATTTCGTATAACAAAATATTTTGAACAAATATTGTAATTCGCATACGTATTCATATTCAATGACAACAATGAATAAAAAAAAATATTCCGCATCTAATTTTTATCATAGATTTATTTAGAATTTTATAGATTTTATATTTTTTTTAATTGAAAATAATGAAAATTAATTTTACTATCCTTATTTATTATCTTCATAGTAAATTTCACTAAAATACCGATGAATACCAACTTTTAAGTTGAAGTTCAGTTAAAAACAAGGAGTTAGCAACCAGATACTGTTTTAACTGGTGTTATTGCGCCCACCATAAATAGTTCCATTTCTTGGGCTCAATTTTTTTTTTTTTTTTTTTTTTAATTTTTAAAATATTGTGTTTTTAATGTAAGAATTTCGAGTCCCAAACAATATGATTTTTAAGATGATTCGCCATTTGACCATTTTAGCTTGAAATACTTGTTACGTCGAAACCCAGGTTCCCCTGCTTAGGGGAGGTCAACGCCCTATGTCCAGAAAAACATCCTGTCTGTGGGGGTGTCTGGCAGGGGTGAGCTGACGGAAGAGAGAGAAATAATGTAAGAAGGGAGTTGAACTTCTGCAACCAAAAGAGAAAGGTTGTGTGGCAGTCTATCTTCGAGTTTGATGGCTGCATAAACTAAAGGAGTTGAAACTCAGCGACCAAAGAGAATGGTCGTGTGGCAGGGCATCTTCGTGCTTGATGGCTGCATAAGTAAAAAGAGTTCAATAAGTGTAACCAACGAGAAAAGGTTGCGTGTGGCAGTCCATCTTCGAGCTTGATGGCTGCCTAAATAAAGGAGATTAAATTTATACAGTCCATTCTTTTCTTCGTGTCTGTGTCGAAGATTATTTGAGTTTATATTTGTATGTCCGAGCTATCGAACAATACTCATTCCGAAAGACCTTCGCAGCTCCAATTGCTCTCTGCTCGGATGGTCAAATCAGCTTATATTGTTGATGGCTGAGAAGTTCTGAATAAATCAAACAAACAACTATTTTTTAATTTGCTTTAATTAACGATGTATGATTAAAATATACTACTATAAGGATTCGAAATGAAGTCGGTATCTATCCCTGTTACTATAATACTAAAAATCAATAACAGAATGGGCATGACAGATTATTTTCAAGCAGTTCCCTTAGTGGTAAAACAAGAAAATTAGTAACATAAATTAAATGCAGATTTGGTTTGTCGCTCGACGGTCATTTTTTTTTGCACAGTTTGGGCTAATTAGACCGGGACCTTCAGTTTAGCGTGGAATACGAATCACTAACAAACACCCATGCCTACGCCAGGTTTCGAATTTGAATCAGTAGTACTCACGGACAGAACATTAGTCAATTGGCCAATAGCCTTCTGAATGCAGATTCTTCATTTATTTATTTAAAATCAATGCTAAGAAAATCATAAAAGTGCTATAATAAGTAATCAGACGTTATGGAGTATGAATTGCTATAAAAACAATAAAACAATTAAAACAATAATTTTTAAAAATAATAACGTTATTGTTAACTAACTAACTTCCTGGCACTACAGTGGGCCAAGACAGTCTGCGTACTGATGATTCCGAAACAGATGTTTTTCTTTTTGCAGGGGTGGGGATTGTCAGCCGTTCGCCCAACGCTCTACTGTCATATTAGACCGGGATTAAAGTGTATTCTGAAACATTAGTCACTCATCCATCAGACCTCTAACAGAGTTACAAAGAAAGATTATTCATAACTGAAATATGCTGTATCAATAAAAGATAAATACACTTTTTTTGCATTCATTTAAGCATCGCAACTGATAGCAAACATTTTAATCAAAAACATTAGAGTAATACAAATTTTTACGGTTTTACATTATTTGTAAGCATGTATACAGAGGGATTAGGACTATTGTAGGACGTAAGAGATTATTGTAGGACATAAAGTATTGAAAGATAAAAACATGTTCCATGGATACATAAACTATACGCAAAAAAATAGCACACAGATTACAGAATAATTTTTATTTTATTCCCAAAAGTCCCCTTTGGGAATAAAAAGTCCCATTTAATTTTTTTCCCCATTTTAAGTCCCAAAAAGAAAATGCACATATTATGCATGCTATCTAAGTGAAAATTCTTTGATGAAAATTATTTTTAATTAATATAACTTGTCTGATTTAAAGCAATGCTGCAAACTTGCTACACATGATTATTAAAAATATTGTGGAAAAGACATCCATTGTAGGAAAAGCTGTCTGTTTTCGATGTTTAATGGTTTATGGAAGTGGAAATCAACAAACAGGCGTTCTCCTTAGAATATTTCAAATATGTTCACTTACAAATGAAGTTAGGATTACTAGGAATTACTAGGATATTCAGCCTATAAAATAGACTGGGAAATTTATTGTAAGAAAAACAATCAAACCAAGTAATGTACGGCATCGTCTCCTTTAAAATGATTTTATGTCCAGTTATGATAGCTTATCGGACCACAAAAAGTTTTATAATCTTGCCCCTATATACCAGAGCTGTTTGTATTTTATTATGGATGATTAAAAGATCTGTCCTTTTTTTGTTCAATTTTCTTTATCCCTTTTTTTTGTTCTAAGAAGATCTTACCTTTGTTAAATTGCTTTGATAATGACATCGCCGTACGCTTACCCTAATGACGTTTACCCAATGTCCCAAAATAACATCCTATATCCCAAATATGTTCAGTCGAATTGTCTGGGGAACATGCTGGTCAATCGATCAGAAAAAAAGTAGGAGTTCATTCACAATATTACTGACCTAAATTTGAGAATCAATATTGCAGAGTCTTAAATGTCCTATTTTTGATACTGATGCAGCTACTACTTTAGGTACTCACCCAAAATATTATTCCATTTTCTCTAAAGCTATCAATGTTCAGATATCCGCTATTTGGCAAGATTTTGTGACGAATTCTAACGAAATCAATAGTATTCGATAGTTGTGTGACTTTGATGATGAAGTTCGAAAAACATTTGTGATATAGTTCCTTGCGGGCAAATGACAGTCGATGTCGTTTGTCTATGGAATATTCCGTGTATGGACATGGCTATTTTCTTGAAAGCATGTAACTCAGATTAAATAAACACATATAAATACGGTTTGAGGTTTGAAATATGTTTGTATGGTGCAGTTTCATTGCACTTTTCGTCATTATCCTTTTCTTTTGGAGAACAGATGACACCAGCAAGTTTGAAATCTGTTCTTTAAATAGAAATTGTTTCGGAGCATGTTAAAATTGCTATATAATTCTAAGACTGCAAAAAGATTCACCGCCCTCAGACATTTTTTTGCAGGAAAGATCACCTTCCCATATAGTACATCGAGATTACAGCAAGTATTACGGCTAACTGTCATCAACGGACGGGTGATTAATAATTATTTTCCAACAAATAGATTTCTTCGCTGTCTCATCTCACCTCGTATGACTTCTAGTGTGGGTATGCTTAAAGAATTAAGTCTATTGAGAATAACCCACAGTCTTGCACATGGGACATTATTTGGTATATGCATTATTTGGTATATTCAAGAAATTAATCTAAACACTACTCCTCGCACTATTTTGAGCTTGGAAAGGTTTGTGGACAACATGGAAAATATACAAGTGTGATACTTTTTTCCCACCGAAGCACGATATAGCAGCAATTTTTAATAAGCGCATGATTTGAATATATGTTGTTCAAATTTCATACTATTATGGTTATACAGCATGCTGTACAGTCTCTAAATTAGGAAACTTGATTGTACATTGGGGGCCTCTGTATTTATTTATCAATAGAAAATTATTCCATTGATGCAAAGAACATTCCATTGATGGTTACAAAGAGAAATTGTACTTCCGAAGATCATTCAGGAGCAAATGAATACTTCTCATTTTTGTGTCATATGAAAGAAAGTCTGGAAAACTTGCTCTGACAACTGACTAACTGTCAGGTTCGAAGCATTCACAAAATGATACCACACACTATCATCAAACATCCTAATTTATGAAATTAGTAACTGCAAAGCACGCCACTAGGATATTATAAGATTAAATGAAATAGCTATAATACATTATTTGAAAGGATGGTTTTTTTTTTCAAATAAATGTAATTTCCTTGCAGACGCCGTCCATTCCACCAGAAGAATTGCCGCGCAATTCTCGAAACTCCGTGAGAAATATACAGGAAAATGGGAACTACGAGATGGGATTTTTGAAGATGAGGCTTCTCATGGTGAAGAAGAATTGACGTAAATTAATTTTATTTTTCCAATTCAATACAAAATGATAAAAATAAAATAAGCTTAATTAGATTACTTTTAGAAGATTAATCTTAAGACATTGGTCACATACAATCCTATACAAATAATCCAAAAATTTTAAAGAAAATTAAACGCATTAACAACACCTTAGACTTGAGAAATACGTTCAATTACAAAATCAACAAACACACAAAATGCCATTTTTTTTAATCATAAAAAATTTTAAAAACTGTAATATTTTTTATATTGAAATACAATTTGTATTTACCTATATTTAAGTTAAAAAAAATAGAAAAGAAATACTAAACTCGCAAAAAGAAAAATAATTCATTTAATGAAAATCGCATAATATAAAAGTCTACATATACTTCAAGGACGAAAGCTTTTTATGCAATTGAATATAATTTAATATTGTGTAACTTTGCCTTAGAATTAAGATATTACAAGTCATCAATGATGGCTTGTAATATCCTAGGCATTAAAACAATAAGAATTTGGTGATATTCGGCTCAATTTCAGACCATGCGTGGAACAAATGTATTTTGAAAAGAATTTTAACTGGATAAATATTTTTACAGCTCTTCTATCAAGTTCCTTCCGTAAGGGATTCAAATCTAACTAATGAGGATAGTATGGTGCTGTGCAGGTACTTTGTAAAAGAGCCATTCGTTCACAATCTTCGCTGTGTGTTTTGAATCGCTTTTCATTCTGAGAGATCTATGGGCTTTTAAGTTGTGTAACAACAGATACCTTCACATTATCTTGAATTATCTTCTCAAGTACTGAAACGATCTATCGTAATGATGATGGAATCCTCATAGATGGTTAATCCTTTATGATAATTTATTTCCCAACATCAGCAACATCATATACTCCTCCATTATGCCTCATTGTTATAATATTTAAGAATTTCAATTCTTCGTTTCTGTACTGCCAAATTTTGCCAAGTTCATCACTCTCCGCAACTTTTATATTTATTCTCAGCGGTAAAAAGAAGTTTTCCAAGAATCAAAAATCCTTATGGATATAATAATAATTAGCTTAAAATTCAGCGCTTTTTTCTTTTGGTTTGCTTTGCAAGAGTTTTTTCGCGAAACTCTGTCATGAAGTCATTCATATCAGAGTGTTCTTCGAATTGTTTCCCTCAATAACCCTCAGTTGTCGCTGTAGCACATTCAGAAGCGGGCAATTTCTGATTGCAAGCGATGCATTCAGGTCTTCATCCAATATAAAAAATCGCAATTGTGTACTTCATATAAATTAAAGGACATGTTTGATATTTGGTCAATTGATTTATATATAAAAATACATATATATTAAAATAAGCGCTTCTTATTAAAAGAAAAATTTCTTATGCAATATTATTTAATATAACACAAACAGAGATTGTATTTACATATTTACCTTAATAAGTTTGGCTGAAAGAAAATTTAATAATATTGATGAATTAGAACTATAAAAAACATAGAAAATATTGTATGTTTATTACATAGTATTATATAGCAACGTATCATATCATATCAATGTGCATATCGATCTTGCCATTAGAGCAATAATCTCATTTGCAAATTTTCAATTTAATATGTATTTGTAATTTTATTGCAAAAGCAATTAAAAATAATGAAATATAAACCAACCTAAATAATCCACCGCAAAAAAAATAAACAACTAATAACAATCAAGCATTAGAAATGTGTATTGATAGATGATTACAATATTCATATTAAAATTTTTAAAAAATATTCATAGTTTTTTTTATGTTAAACATTGATATTTTTAGGTAAGACCAGTTTTTGTTTTCAATCTTCAAGGCCTGCCAACAAACTGCTTTGCTTTACAATACAGTTTTAGGAAATGCTTCAGCAGTTTTGATTAAACAGCCTCAAAGGACAGGTAGAAAGATCTTTGAATTAAACAGTTTTTTAAAAAAATTTGGAGATAAATAAGAGCTAATTGTTTTTGTTTGTAAATGTTTTAAATCAAAAAGCATTGTAAAATTAAACGCATTGTAAATGAACCCATTGTAAATTTCGTTTCCTTAGTTTATTATTTAGTGGTGAATATTGTAGTTGATTAGCAATTTAATTGTAGTTTAAAAATCTAGTGATCTCTAAAGAAACTTCATTGCTTGTAAGGTTCTATTCCCCTATTTATTATCTTGCATTATTTCATTCTAAAAAAGAAAAATTATCTCAAAAATTCTTTTTTATATAAAACTAAACTGTTTTTATGCTCACATCTCTTTTGTGTCACAATGAATTTTTAAATATTATTTACCAAATATACCTAAATGTTTTACAAAAAAATTTTACAAATATTAGTTAAAAACTGAAATATTATACAAATACTTTATTAAATTTAATGTTTTTTAAAATATATTCAAATGGAATTCAAATTTTTAAATTTTTAATTCTTCAAATTGTTAATTAAAACACTCTAATATCTACCAAATACATTTAGACAGAAAAAAACGACGTATCAATACATTTATCCAAATGCACGAAAATCCATAAAAAATGCATATATGCATAGAAAAAGAAACTATTAAAATTTCAGAGAAAAAGTTTTATTTAGAAGATAGTATAGCCACATATAGTAAACAATCAGCAAGTTGTTGTCCACATCAGATCATCACGCATGCAGTTGCAGTTATCCTGATTAGCAATGCTCTAGCGTTGTTGAATGTCCCCATGCGTGATGCTTGCAAAAGTTCTCCAGTTATCAATTAGATAAGCAAGATCTTGGGGGCGATCAGAGGCGTTTCGATTGATTGCAATCTAATTAATTGGCAATTAGTGGGTGCTCGATTGGGTGATCAGGTCATCCTGATCATGTGGTTACAGAGTGGAAGTGTTTGACAAGCACGAAGACAAACAATAGAAATCATTGTCGTGCTATCCTATTGAATTATTATTATCTCTTTCAAATACATGCCCACAGAGATCTGAAAAGAATTGTAACAAGAACAGGGAGGGAGTGTAAAGAAAAAAGGAGTTTGAACACATTTCGTGTGTTTAATATTGTCATCGTGAGGGTTGATAGCCTGTTGACGCTTGAGAGCTCGACGCTCCCGTTGAAAGGCATTTTTGTCGGGCACAAGTTTCAGGCTTCGAACGGGCTATTCTTTTCGCTTTCATGATCATGCGCTTTAACATTGTCTTCCATTGTTGTCAACATTGTTTCCTTTTTGGCATAACTTTATTTCGGAACGGACATCATTTCAGGTCGTTACCGAAAACAATACCCATTGGATATCCATGGGTAATAATCGTGATATCGAATATGCTGTAAAGATATCACAGATCTATAAATGCAATGAAATGGCCCTCCGGATCATAATTTCCAACAATCATGTTAATATCTTACCACCAGACCTAGATGCCTTCAGACATGTCTGCTCTGGTCATGGCGGCTCAATTTGAAGCTAAATTCATGCTAAAAACAATTTAATCAGTTACATTTTAGTCAGGCACCACTGGAAATCCAAATGTCGATAAACATAGGTGAGGAATGGTTGGTGTGGATGGTGGTGCGAGCTCATCCTCCATTCTTTTCAAAAGAGTTCGAGTTGCTTTTCAATGGTCTTGGTGACAGTGGTGTCTCTGCTACAGGTTAGACAGTTGATGATTATGAATCAGGAGTTGCAAAGAATTCTATGTGTTTCGTTCTCTAAGTCGTTCTCTAGCTTATTGTTTCTGTGATCTTCTATGGTTTGACTATTGTTGCTAAAATCGTTGAAAGGTGGCATCACTCTGACCCAGATGTCAAGTGATCATTCCATGACACACCCTACTTTCTTTTTGTTCAATTGCAAATCCTCTCTTCTTGAACTCGAATGCGAGGTAATTGTATAGTTAAAGTGAATCTATTTAACTTATTATGGACAAAGTCGAATGAAAGTTATGCTCTAGAAAATTGAATTCCTCATCTTTTTTTATACCATTCTGAATGCTCATTTTTTTTAATGACTGGGAATTTAACAATTTGCATGTTGTATTGAAAAATACTGGGTTATAATATTAAATTAAAATCCAAAAATAACTTCTCTTGGTGCATTTTTTTTTTTTGTTGCCTTAGATTGGAAATTTCTTAGTAATAAAATTAAATGACTAATATTTTTTAACTTTCAACTCCCTATGTTGTATTGTATTTCTAGTATTATTTGTTTCTAGTCATGTTTTCTTAATTATAATTTCATTTTGTTATAGGTTTTGATATATCATTAGCGACGGAAGGAAATGACCATTTTTATTTCTCCACTCCTTATGTAATCCAAATGGCTGTTCATTCACCTTTTCATGATAGTCAATCCTTTTACAAGTTTTTCCATTCAACCTTGCACAACTTCCACAAGATGTATCTACGAAAAGTTAGTTTGTAAATCTTTTTCATTAAACTATAAAAGTTACTACCAAATTAAATAAAATCAAAGATTATTACCATATTTTCTTAAATTCGAGAAAATTAAACATTGTTTTTAAATAAAGAAAAACAATATAATATTCCTAATAAGCTTTTAATTATTTAGAATCTTTCAGGACTCTGTACTTGTGACACATGATATCGAAGGGCGTGAAGATATTAAGGTTCCATTTCCCTTGCACACCTTGTGTTAGAGTCATTTTTTTTTTTTTTATGGAAATGAAAAAAAAAAAGGATAATAACGATTGTAAAAACGTGTATAATCAGCTGAAATCCATAACGGAGCTATCTGTTTTGAACTTTCTGAATTTCTGCACACGTAAATGCAAGACGGTTCTTCATCTTTTATAGACCGTCTACATTCTCCTAATCTCTAGACTTAAACTAGACTAGACTCTTTTATTAGACCTGTAAAGCACCTTGTAGTCCTTCATGAAGAACTGTTTATAATACATTTTATAACTGAGAAGCTTGTTATAAAAGCAATGCCTTTCATGCCAGAGATTCGCTACTGCTTTCACAGCTGAGCACTAGTGCATGGATACAAAATCCTTTTTTTTTTTTTTTTTTTTTTCTTGCGGATTTTTCTCAAACTAAGATGAAAGCCATGGATCTTTTTCAAAAATAATAATCTTAAATACTTAAAATAAAACAACGAAATAAATAAATTACTTTAAAAACAAGTTTTCGGAAAAAAGATGGCAAATTATTTCTTTCTCAATAAATTAAATAATAATAAAGTACATTACAAATCATAGGGAGATCCAAATTTTATTTTTAAAAATTGTCATGTGAATGATATTTAATTTGTCTTGGATGAGAACATGGTAATGTAAAAACAGCACACATGTTATGTGAGGCATCTAATCAATTTTTTCCTTGCATGTTATAAATTTAAAATCAAAGATAATTAATTGTGAATGATCTAAAATTTTCAAAATCAGCAGTTTCTTTCTAGGGAACAGTATAATTCTACAAACAACAATTATTATATCAAAGTTCTCATAAAAGGAAAGCCTTCATTTTAGAAATGAAGCTATCTGTTACTATATTGCTTATCCTAGATATCCTAGATAATTTTTAATATTTATATTGCTGTTGTCTCTAATCCCACATAGTAGACAGCAACGTCTAGATCAAGCCCACGAGCCCGTGCGGTCTCATGGTTGAAGGGAATAGGGACAGCTTCTGTTGTGATGGAGGCCCTGTACGTAGAAGTCTGACTTGGCTTTGTGACGCTTTTTTTTTTATGGGTTAGGGTTGTCATCGCTCTACAGTCATATTAGACCGGGACTTAAGCTCAAAGTGGATTCCGAACCCCTACAAACATCCATAACACCTCCGGAACTTGAACCCAAAAACCTATGGCACAGAACGACACAGAGCTAGTCACTCGATCGTCAGGGCCTAAAAGACATTTATTGTAAAATTAGTTAATTAGTCAATTAGTTCATAACAGAGGATTATCTCTATAAGCTAATTATAATATAAGCACTCAATAAGTTCTATAAACTAATTATACTAATCACAATCATTTTTATTTTTATTGATTTCTGCACTTAATTATGCTATTATTTTTTAATTTTCGATCGTGGGCGAAAATAAAAAATAAAATTTGGCGGGCCAAGATAAATTTTTCTAAAATTTTAAAAACAATATACAAGTATTTACAATTTAAATATGTTAATGAGATGACTGAAATTGCAATTTCAAAAGTTCCTTATAAGCTTGGAAGTAAGATGCACCGATTCTAAGGACCGAGGCTAAATGCTCATCTGTCAGCCTACTTCTTTCTAAGTTTCACAGTTGAAAACACTTGTTCACATATATATAAGATGAAGCAAGCATAGCACTGATTTTCTAGGTGGGAGATATTAAATTTGAGAAACTTACTTTCGATAATGATTTGTAAAACTCTAACTTTTGGCATATTTAGAAACAACTGCTATATATTTCTTTTAATTTGCCACAGACCGGCAAATTAAAATTCTATCCGGATAGAACCTTCGGCGTTGGCCCGCGGGCCGTAGTTTGCCCATCCCTATACTAGTGGGATGCTTCCTCTTTTTGAATGACTTACTATTGAAGCCCAATTATTTTATATTCGTTCAGGTATCAAATACTGAATTATAACCAGATGTCCATAAAATCTCTAGCAGAAGCAGATTTGACCTTGTTTCAAAAGCAATTCATTCAGCCATATATAGCTCTTGTTTCTAACCTGTCAAGGTTAGCGAGTAGTTATTCAATTTATTGCTGACTCTTCAACTCCAGATGTTTTGATTAAGTGAAAATTAGCAGATGGCTTTATTTATTCTAGAGGACTGGCTGTTTAAATATGAAGCTCGGTTGAAAAAATAGAATCTAATGATTTGAGCTGTTTATGATTTGAGATTTGATGCAATGAAATATATGAATCCCAAGTTAGTAATAGATAAAGAATAAATCATACTCTAATGATGGATAATGGTATAAAATTTTTAAAAATATATTAAAACGGTATTTATACTAACTCATAAATATCAGAATTACGGTGATGTATATTTCTATAATGAATTATTTATAAAAAAGTGTTTATTATGATCTTTTAAATTGTATATTCAGTAAGTGAGAGAGCAATTTGTTTATAAAATCAGTGGTATTCAAACACTGCGTCATGGTTCTTCTTTTAGAAAGATAAATTATGTCCTTCCTCTACCCTTGATTTTTTTTCATCATTAAATATCATAGTGACTTGAATGTTTTTTTCGGTTCAATTTATATTTTTTTCTTGAACATCGATGAGGCTTTACGTATGCTTAAGTTGACTATAAAGTGGCTTTTTGCTTAATCACGAACAGTTCGCCGATGTGGGATATGGGGAGGACGCTGTCTTCATGGACGAGTTTTAGGGATGTGCTTGTCGAATTTGAGAAAACCCAAGAAAACTATCACCAAGCTATCTTAACTAACGACAAGGGAGGCTTTAACACTATCTCACAATCTTCCTCGTTTCCGAAAGTAGGGCAATGAACGACACCAGCAGATTTTAACCAAAGCCTTTCTGCACGCTAGTTCAGCACATTACCATTTACTACGAATAGGCATTATATTATCAATATATAAACAGCAGGCGTTTCTCAACTTAAAATGAAAATATTCATAACTTTGTTATTTTTAGTTACAATTAATGAATCGCATCGGAATATAATAAATATCAACAAATATTTAACATCGTAACCATGCTTCCTCCTACACACTACACATTTTAAGACTGTCCGCCCGCCTTTTTGTCGTTCAGAAATGGATATGGGCAGTCGGCCTCACGACAGGAAGTACAGAGCAACCAGCGCTCTCGGTGAAAAACGTTAGATTACACTCATTCCGAAAGGAAATATGTTTAAAACCCACCAAGTAGACTCCATCCGGAGGCAAAGTATAATTCGCTCACAAACGCCATTGAGTATCCACGTTTTTCGGTTTAGAAGGGGGGAACCCTTCCACGAATCTGTAATTATCCGTCTTTAAATGTTATTGTTAAATATTGTATGCCTCCAATTGTAGTGCAGTGTCTGTGCGTTATAAATAAAGCTGTTCAAAGTCCTCCAATCTGTACCTCAAGCATTTCAACTCAACCATATCCAGTTACAATCTGGTTGTCCAACCTGCACACAACAACACTGAAAAAAAATCTTGTTACGAAACACCTAACTAAAAAAAAATTGCAAATCTTCAATGAAATTGTTATAAACTAGTATTTTATTATTATTATTATTAATGTTTATTTTTTATTTATTTATTTTTTTTGTTTACTTCTAATTGTATTAACATAACTCTTTCCAGACCATTAAAACTCTGCTTCCGCCTCCATATCCAACCAATTGTACAGACTACGAAACGTTGTGGAGAGGAAGAGGAGGTTACGGTCCTCTCAACAAGAGGTGCTGTATACCTATTGATGCTTATTTGAACTTTGGGTGACAATATTTAACAAACGCTGCAATGCCCTTTAGACAATATTCGTTATTATTATTTCATAATCAGTAGCGGGATTATTTTTACATTGACGGGTGAAATTAACAATACTAAATGAAGTTATTTAATTTATATTTTAAAAACTCGACAAAGGCATTTAAGCTAATTAAATAAAAAAAAGCTTTTATTTCCAAACATATATTAAATACAAAAATGTATATATATAATATAAAAATTAGTTATAATTCAATGTAGTTTATTTCTTTTAAGGATATAGGTTTAAAATTGAAATTATAAGCATACATACAAAAATTAGAATAAACATCAACGTGTTTACTGCATAATATTCCATTTAAGCTATCTTTCTATTAATTATTTGTAGACATAATTAAAATATTTAAATATAATGCGTTTTTTCAATCAATTCTATTTTATAACCATGCTTTCTCCTACACATTGGCAAGAGTGCGTCCCTGTAGCGTTCAGCTGAAATAGTTAGTAGTCTTTGAAACTCACCAGAGAGAAGAAGTACAGTGTAACCTTCTCTCCCACTGAGAAATGTTTAGCTTATGAACTTTCATCCCGAAAGAAAATATATTTAGCGCACACAGGCGCATTAGTTGGCCTACAGACTCTCCCCGAAGAGGAAGTATATTTCGCGTATCCTCTGCTTATCCGAGTTTCGGGTTTACGATTTAGAAGTGGAATACTTATACGAATCTATAATTATCTATCTTTAAATGTGTTAAATAGTGTATGCCTCTAATTGTATGTATGTGTGTGTGCCAATAAAGCTGTGAGTTCTCCAACCTGTGTCTTAAGTATTTCAACCCAATCATATCCAGTTAAATATGATTGTGCAACCTGCACACTACACTCTTAAATTTCTGAAATCTTGAATTTTTATTTCATCCATTCATATATTTTTGCCATACATTTATTCAGGTATATACAGAACATTATATATATATATATATATACATGGTAGGTATGAAAAAATAAGCTGAATTTAAAAATTTCAATGTTCATTTTTTTTCTCCCAATGGAGATGTGCGTTGATGAATGCTTATTTAACAAATCAATGGAAATTTCAAGCTGTATTAACGCCCTATGATCGTTACTTATCCAAACGATAATGCACCATTTTGTTTTGATGGTTTGTATAAATTTATTACGTTTTTTTTAAGATGTTACACGTAGTTTAAATATTTATATTAGTTAATTATTATGAAAATACAACTAACATTATTATAAATTTCTTTAATTAAAATAAAAGGCTATTTTCAAAAAGTGTGGTACAACTCGCAAAGTTGAAGCAACTTAACAATAAATTTAAACTGAATTAAATCATTATGAAAACTTGTTCCAAGAAAAAGATTATAGATGGATTTTTCGAGAGAACAAATTTTATTTATCAGTAGTTTTAAAATTATTAATAATTAATTTGTTTTGCTTCTGTCTCTTTCTTTTCTTCCCTGTTAGTAAAGTGTAAATTTGCAGGACGTTTACATCTTTGACATTAATATAATAATACATTAAAGAAAAATAAGCAAAATTTTTTTTTAAATATCACATTCCATAATGTTTGGTAACAAATTTTCTTAAAGTTGGATCTCGTTACATTAAATTGACCATTAATGACAGTTTTTGTAGAAATATTAAATTTGTAAAAGGTTCTTGTTATTTATACTTTCCTTCAACTCATAATGTAAAAAGTATTAAATTTTTTTAAATATCTGATGTATTTAATACTTTAATTGTGTGTAAATTTTACTTTATGTAATAAGGGCCTGAATGGCCGAGTGTCTGGCGCTCGGTACCACAGGTTTCGGGTTCGAGTCCCGGTGGTGCCATGGATTTTTTTAGTGTTTCGGAATCCATTTTTAAACTGTAGGTCCCGGTCTAATAGGATCATTAAGAGCGTTTGGGGCATTGTTACCCCGCGGCCGTGGCTTATCTACAAGTTACACGCGCCCCCTGGGTAATGCAAAGTGAGTACGTCTGTGCAGCGCTTGCCTTAAGGCATCCAAGACCAAGCTGTCTAAGTGTTTGCCAGCTGCATTAGAAAGAAGAAGCCAAAAAAAACTTAATGTAATAAAACTTATAAAAAAAATTACAAACTTTTTTTCTGTAAATATTTGCTCTTCTATTAAAAAAATTTAATAATTCATAAATTAACGTGAAATTTATTTTATAGTTATTACTAAATTCTATATAAATTGTTTACAGGCCCTACTCTAGAAAAGAGTTAGAGGATTGTAATCTTAATTGTAGGCCTGCATGCTAGTGAGTATAATTTAAATTTTCAATCTATTTTTTGGTATTTTAATTAAATTAAATCTTTATTATTTCAATTAAAAATTGTATAAATTATTATTAATGGCTTAAAATTTCATTTAAAAATTTATATATATATTTTTTTCCATTCCTACTATTAGTTCACACTCTTCCTATATATATTTATATATCTTGTTCAAATTTTGAGTGGATAATAAACATACTGGGGTATATTTGAACTTGAATGGATAATAAAATACTTTTTATTCATCCACTCAAAGTCAAATACATTTTTGAAAACTTGTAGTGAATGACACTTTGATGTTTATACAGTTTTTCAAATATTAATTCATTAATTAAAGTTAATTAATTAATTTTAGTTTTATATGGGAGAAAAATGTTATTAAATGTTAAAAAGAGTCTATATTCCATCTGTAATTTCTCTTATACAAGATATTTAGCAGAATATAAATTTAGGAATAAATACCGTCAATGGCGAAGTGTGTAGATCGTTAGAAAAAAATTTCTTTTTTCATTCTGGGTTCTAGTCTGAGTCAAGGAGGAACAAAATTGAAAAATTTATATTAATTGTAATTATTTAATAAAAAGTAACTAAAATAAAATTTTTCTTTGTTGACTTAA
>BPLR01010179.1:0-99512 GCA_021605095.1 Caerostris extrusa
GTATTTCAATTATTTTTCTTTTTAGGTTGCTGGCATTGTCCTTGACACCTGTGTGAAATTTGAAATCAAAATATTCATTACTGTTTGAGATACGTTTGGCTGTGTGAGATGCTAAAACTGATTTCGGCGATTTTTGAATGTCTGAATTAATTAAGCAAAGAACTTGCATTCAATTTTGTTTGCGGAAACGTATGGAATGTTGCAGAAGGCATTCGGTGAGCATTCCTATATAGGGAAGAAATGTTTAGAAGTGGTAGAAGAAGAAGGCAGAGAACCTGTTGAAGACGAAGAGACCTCTGGTCGACCATCCACCTCAACCGACGAATCTCACGCTCAAAAGATTAAATATTTGTTGCTTGCAAACAGTTGATTTAAAATTAGAGACCTTGATGATGATGTTGAAATTACAAAAGCATCGGTCCATTCCATTTTGGGCCTCAAACGCGTCAAATCTCGATTGGTACCCGAAAACACTGAATGCACAGCTTACACTGCATTGATTCTTTTGTAACTTTTCGTCAAAAATGAAACCCATATCGATACAGAACTACCGTATGCACCTGATTTAGCATCGTGCTACTTCTGGCTATTCCCTAAACTCAAAAGACCACTCAGGGGACACGGTTTTGAGTCGAATGAAGAGACATTTCCAAAATCACCGGAATCAGTTATAGCGTCTCACAAAGCCAAGCGTAACTCAAACACTAATGAATATTTTGACGTCAAATTTCACACAGATGTCAAGGACAGTGCCCACAACCTAAAAAAAAAAAATCTGAAATACCATATGCCTGGAAATTTAAATTGAAAACTGGTGTTACTTTTTGGACACAGTAGTGATCTACTCATGGAAGTAGGAAAAGGGGTAGCTTCTGTTGTAATGGAGCAGCCGTAGGTATAAGTCTGGCTTGGCTCCGAGTCGCTGAAAAGGGGGCACATTAAACCTTCAGCATAAACCAGAGAACTACGTTTTTTAAGTTTTCTTTTTAATTATATTATCTTACTTTTTTTAATTATAAATTTTTTATTTATATATTTTTAATTATATTAATAATATTTTTATTATGTATATGTTTTTAATTATATTATTATTATGAAGATGGAACAATAAACTTTTAAAAAAAAGGTATTGTAATGTATTTTTATTTGAAAATGAATATATTGCTGTTAAAAATAACCATCACGAAATTAAATTTTACAAAAAAGCCATAATCAATTTTCCTTTATATAATAATAGTTAGTTAATCAATTTATAATTACTTTTCACTTTTCTTTTTTCTCATACTTACACATCCTTGTTTTGTATAGTAAATATTTTGGATAAAGTTTAATAGAAAGTAGTATCTTCAGTTCAAATTTGAACTCTTTGTTACGAGTGGTTCTTTTTTACAGCATTTTGAATGTTGGATTTAAGTTATAATCACTCTGTATATGTATATTTTTAATTATATTAATAATAGTTTTTTTTATATGTTTTTAATTATATTATTATTATGAAAAAGGAACAATAAACTTTTAAAAATGTATTTCTAGTGACTTTTTATTTGAAAATTAATATATTGCTGTTAAAAATAACCATAAAAAATATTTTATAAAAATCATATTAAATTTTCGCTTAAGATTGTATAGTAATAATTAGTTAATCAATTTATTTTCACTTCTCTTTTTTTACTCATACTCACCCATCCTTGTTTTGCATAGTAATTCTTTTAATAAATTTTAATTAGAAAATCAAAAGTAGTTAACAGATAAAAATAAATGTTGAGCAGAAAAAAATATTAATTATTAAATTTTTCTTTTTTCTAAAATATGAAGGTTTAAGATTTTTCTTCATTTTGACAAGATTAATCATAATTTAATAAAAAGAATTACTTAAAGGAATGATTATATTTAATAAAAATATTTATACTTAATAAGGTATGATAAACTTCAACAAAAAAAAATCTTTCTTTTCACAAGTATATATACGCTATGAATCAAATCGTTTTATTTAACAAACAAAAAGAAAGCTAATTATTCCGCATTTTTTCACTAATATATTATTTCTCCTTTTAATTATTCTAAGAATTATAAAGAAATATTTTCAGAAAAAATATCTAATGAAATCTATTAACATGTTTTGGTATATTTTTTGGTGTAAGACGTGATTCTTTCCACGTAATATTCTGTAGAATTAATATCTTTTTAGCACATTTTAATGCTTGTATTTTACACATATACGTATATATATATATTTATTTATAAATGTGTAATATTCATATATATATATATATATAGAGATATCGCTCTGAGTTCGGTACCACAGGTTTCGAGTTTGAGTGGATGAATGTTTGTAGTGGTTCGAATCCACTTTAAACCGTAGGTCCTAGTTTAATAAGATAGTTGAGCGTTGTGGGGATAGTGCTACTCACATCCGTTGCATATCTTCAAGCTACACGTGCCCGCTGGGTAGTGCTCAATGAGTAACAGCCGTGTAGTCTTTGTTTATGGTTTAAAGATTAACTGTCTCTGTATTGCCAGCTGCATTAGAACTACAACATATATATATATATATATATATATAATACGCCGCATATACATATATAAATATAAATATATAATTCATATATAATGTATTAGATATTTATATTTTAAAAGGATTTGAGTTTTTTAATTCGGATACACTTTTATGAAATGGAATTTTGGTACTTACGTATTAACGCCACCACAGCAGAAGCTGCGCTAATGCGCCAATAAAAGCGCTGCCAATGCCCCAAAATAGAGACTGTTTTGCATCTATGTTAAACTCTATATCATCCATTTTCCACCGAAACCGATTGACTACTTTGTTTTTAAATAAAGTGTTTTGGATTTTGAAAGTGTTTTGATTTTTAAATAAAGTGATAAAAAGAGAGTTTTAGATAAAAATAGAAGGTAATAAAAAAATAATAAAATTCAAAATTAATATAAATATAATTCAATAATTAATATAAATATATTACCACAACCAAAGCCCCTTCTCTGTGAACTAATTTTACCCAATAGGATATCTTAATTTAAAGAATTTTCATGGAAATCCTCAATAAAAGTTACTGCAGTTTTTTTAGATACGAAATACAAATTAAATATGTAATTAAGTTTTTCTGTTCATATCCTAAACAAGTAATATAAAAAAAAATATTTTTGCAGCCAATTTTTATTTTTTCACTATATTGCAGAAAGTCTGTTATAAATAATTTTCATTCATTTTTTTAATTTTATCTGGTGCCATCTATTGGTAGATATATGCAACTTAAATCTAAAAAAAACTAAAATTAATTAATTAAATTTAATAAAAAACTTAACATTACATTAAACATTTGAAAAAAACTGCATTAACATCCAGTGTCATTCACTACAAGTTAAAAAATGTATTTGAAGTTGAGTGGATGAATAAAAGTATTTTATGAACGACTGAAAATGTGAACAAGATATATAGGGTGTGAGATAATAGAAGGAATTGAAAAAACAACTTTTCATTAATAAAATTTAGATATTTAATTGAATGAGCAGTAAGCGTATTTTCAAAATTATTCATTGCGCCGAAAATCATGATAAATGTGATATCCGAGTATTCCAGTCATTTCTTTTCGTTACTGTTCCAAAATTGGGAGAAGCATTCAACATTAACAAAAGATGGAGTAGAGTCTTTGAAGGTGTTCTATTTATTTTAGAACAAAGTGGCATAGATCATTTATTATTTTTATAGAATTGCTTCCCATTTGATATAAAGATAACAAATGCCATTCCTTATTTTAAATGGGAAGCATTCATATTAATTTCAGGGAACTCTTTTTTGTAGTGTGTAGGATATTAATAAAATTTTTTAATTTGTTATTATTTGTTAGGAAAAGACGAAAGGAATGTTTTAGTGTCGAATTCAATAAAAAAAAAATTGACATTATTGAATGTTGTGAAGGGATTTGATAGCAACTGATATTTTCTTCTCAGTGGATTTGAACTATGTATTCTTCTTTAATTGCTTGTAGAAGACAAAATGAATGTTTTAACATAGAATTCAATAAAATATTGACATTGGATGTTATGAAGGAATTTTGTTGCATCTCATGTTTTTTCTCCTCGGGCCTGAATGGCCGAGTGGCTAGCGCTCTGGCGCTCGGTACCACAGGTTTCGTGTTCGAGTCCGGCGGTGCCATAGGTTTCGGGTTCGAGTCCCGGCGGTTCCATGGATGTGTGTAGGGGTTCGAATCCACTTTTTAAACCGTAGGTCCTGGTCTAATAGGATCGTAGAGCGTTGCGGGGGCATTGTTACTCCGCGTCCGTGGGTTTATCTTCAAGTTACACGCACCCCCCTGGTTAATGCAAAGTGAGTAACGTCTTTGCAGCTCTTGCCTTAAGGTATCCAAGACGTCCATGTCTAAGTGTTTGCCAGCTGAATTGGAAAAAAAAAATATATTTTCTCCCTCAGTAGATTTGGATTGATGTATTCGTCTTTTATGTAAAAGACGAAAAGAATAGAGGCTTAATTATGACATTAGATGTTGTGAAGAGATTTAGTGTAATGGTAAAAGACGAATTTTTTTATTGAGAGTTCTATACTAAAACATTCCTTTCAATAATGTAAATTTACCTCCTAGTGTTGCATCCTGGACAACTTTCTATACAGTTAAGTGGTCTACAGTTTTCGTCATGAGCTCTCGCTGCTATCCTAACCGTCGTCCTGTTGGCCTGGGTGTCGTGCAATGGAACGCAGTTGGCTTGTTCGGAAAAAGAACTGTTTCTAATTCACACGCGAAGTCTTTTCAGTGTCGGAATTACTTGCGAAGGCTGGCTTTGGGGAAGAGGCACTTTGAGTTTCAGTTGATACCTAGACAATGTGTAGTTTTTGAGAACATGAACATGAAGACTGATTTCCTTGAAGAAAGGGCTCTAGATTGTTCCAATTAAGATGCTCTACATTACCATACTATATTATAACACTGTATATCAAACAGACTATGACTAGGAATTATAAATTGTAGCTGCTTGACCAAATACGATGATAAGTTGAGACAAAGCGATGATAAGTTGAGGATCTTATCAGAGTTCCAAGCGGTCTAAGTACTGTAGCTGTTGCTCAGTTCCGCCTTTTAACAGGTCACGATGATTGTCTGAGTGAACATCTGCATCACATTGGGAATTTCGACCCACCAAACTTCCCTTTGTTATTTGGCAGAACTAATGAACCGAACTCGTCTCCACCGTTGCTTGGCACTTCATGGCGAATCCGAGACAGCGAGATACTGCCAAGCTAGAAAACTCTTGAGACAATGATTTCGGGCTCTTTTTTTTTTTTTTTTTTCAATTCCAACTATTAGTTGACATTCTCCCTATATATATCTTGTTCAAATTTTCAATCGTTCATAAAACACTTTTCATTCATCCACTCAAGTTCAAATACATTTTTTTTTTTTGAACTTGTAGTGGATGACACTGATGTTAGTACAATTTTTCAAATATTAAATTCATTAAA
The DNA here is from genome assembly GCA_021605095.1 of Caerostris extrusa. NCBI lineage: Eukaryota > Metazoa > Arthropoda > Arachnida > Araneae > Araneidae > Caerostris > Caerostris extrusa. Next base: position 5,492 of record BPLR01010179.1, read on the forward strand.
TTTAATTCATTAATTATAGTTTTTTTTGCATATATCTACCAATAGATGGCGCCAGATAAACTTAAAAAAATGAATGAAAATTATTTATAAAAGACTTTCTGCAATAGAGTGACAAAAAAGTAGGAATTGACTTTAAAAAAAATTTTTATGTTACTTGTTTATTCTGGATTTTCTTCCTTTTTTGTATTGCCTTGCCATTGGAGATAAAAAAAAAAATTTCTTTCGTCTCTTCCCATCAAATAAAGACAAACGGATATTTATATTAAAAAATCTTATAAACAAAAGAGTTTACTTAAATTAATATGAATGCTTCTCATTTAAAATAAAGAATGGCATTTACTATCCATATTCAATATTTATAATGTTTTATCTTGTGTGAAATCAGAAAAAATATTAAATGTTAAAATTTAAAATTTTATTTTGAGACAAATACAGTTTCACGCAATTTGATTTATTTCTTTATTAAATTATATAGCGGTAAATGCAGCACGTGAATAGCAATCAGTCAGTTTGTAATTTTCGGACTCGGTTTGAAATTTCCTAACTCCTGTCTGCAAAGTAGGAAGCATGGTAGGTAAAGTTCATGGAATAAAAGTCAAAGCAGCAAGTGACCAAGGTCTGTCCCAGTTCAAAGTAAGTTTAAAAGGGCAACGGGAAAAATATACATAAATATAAATATTTTTAATAATATTATTATATAAAAAGAGAGCTTTTTAAAATAAAGTAAAAATAAAAAGCAAAAATCAATTAAGAATACACCACAGAATGGAGTTACAGCCGCTAGAAATGATGACTAAAGGAACAGGTCAGGGTGCTCCTGACGACTGAGCCAGTTCGTCTAGGGCAGTTGCAAGTTATGTAAGACCGCCCTGGGGCGTTTAGCATTCTTCGGCAAAGAGAAATCGTATCTCAATAGCAATCAAGTAAACTAACTTATCTGAAATCAAATGAACCAATCTCAAATCAAATAAACCAATACATGATTATGTGCACCGTTAAATAAATTGTTATGTATGATAAAACATAAAGCAAATGTAGAAATGCTTTGTGTGATTTAATTTCAACATTATTTTTGTGAAGATTTAAAGAGTTTTTGAAGAAAAGATAACGAGCGGTTGAATTGTATTCGAGAATTCATGCAAAATCATTAAGGTAACAATTAAGATTTTTTTGGTCTGTTGATAATTTTAAAAGAAATGAAAATAAGCAAATTTCAAACAATGGAATTCAATTAGAAATATAAACACAAATGAAATTATCTTGGGCAAATTACTTGAAATAGTCGAAGAATAAAAAAAGTTACGCTTCATTTACATTCAATGATATAAAAACCTGAATATCGAAGTGTTTGAAAGATAAAAAAAAAAAGACATTAGATACTAGGAGAAGTTTAGGGAAACGAAAAATTTGCATGTTTTTTTTAAATAATTGATTTCTTCCCAAAGCTAAACATTTAAATTTGACATTTTTTTTTTTGCATAATTGTTTATTGTATTTCAAATAATGGAAAAAGATTGTATGAAAAGAATCATCAAAGTTTTAAAAGTACTTTTTAATAATGAATCGAATTGTTGTTGTTGTTGCCTATGGCTTTATTGGAACTCAATCCATACAAATTTGACCACTTACCGTAGAAACAAAAAGAACATACGAACAAATGAAAATTACAAAGGGAAAAGATCGGACATTCTTAATAAAAACTGTCAAAAGGCCTTATAGAACAGTTAAGAACAAGTTAAATGTTCTAAGGATAAAAATTTAATAACCTAGCAGCACCCCTAATTAAAGTTCGTGAGATCAGCACATGTTTTCTCTGGCCCTCCAGTAGCGGCCTGATGGCCAATTAGCTGGCTCTCTGGCCTTTGCTACCACAGGCTTCAGGTTCGAATCCTGGAGGTTGTATGGATGTTTGTTGGTGGCTCGCAATCCACGTTACACTGTGGGTCCCGGTCTAATTAGCCCTCGTGCGCAGAAGATGACTGTAGAGCGACAAAACAAACAAATCTGACCAAATGTTTCGTAAATTTCTTAGGTTATTGAACATTGCAAAAGACGACCGAAGTTACACCATTCCAAATGTTATAATTTGAGGACATGATGTTTCTTTTAATATGATACCCATAATATTAATAATGAGTAACTGGTAAATAATAGAAATATTTTGCCAGATAGAGTGCTTTTATAATATTCGCAGTAGCTATTATAATATATTACCCTTCTAATGTCATAAATATTCTGTTTTCATGAATTTCTATAAAATAATAATTCGTGACCTCAATTACAAAAAAAAAAAAAAAAAAAAAAAAAAATAATAATAATAATAATAATAGCCAAAAAGAAATTTATTGAACATTTTATTGTAAAGTAATTAAATAGTTAATATAATTAAATGATTTTGAAGAAATAAAGCATATATTCCAGTGATAAATTGAAATTTGCACGAGAATTTCAATCCCTATATTTTTTCAGGGTTTTCAAATTGCCTTGACACAGCGATCGGCTTCGATGACAACTGAGTTAATAAGCACTCATATTTTGAGCATAGAAATCAGACAAAAAAGTTGTAAACGGACGAAAATGAGATAAGTAATTGAAATAATTCATATTTTATTAATGTTCATTCGATGCAAAAATTTTCGTTTTAACTATTAAAAAATTTAAAGACTTACGTCTTCATAAATACTCAAGATTCTACACTCAATTGTTTACAAAAAAAATATAGATATTTATTTTTTACTACTTCCGCCGTCATTCCGCCTCCTACCAAGTGATTGATGAAACGTAATTGACAACCAGCCATTTGGCATCATACACTTGCGATTTATAATGTGTTATAACAGGTCGGCTGAAATTTTCATAGGCTGACACATAAATGGAGCTACTAGTATTAAATCCATATGATTTTTAGTTAGTCCTAACCTTCAAAAGAGTTATAGCATTTTTAGTGAAGCAACTTTTGTTAGTTTAAAAAAATGGATAAAAAGGAATTTCGTGTGTTAATAAAGCATTGCTTTTTGGAGAACAAAAAATACTATTGAAGCGAAGGCTTGGTTTGAAGAACATTATTCGGACTTCGCACCCGGAAAATCAACCGTAGAGAAGTGGTTTGCTAAATTTAAACGAGGCGAAATGAGCACCGAGGACGATGCACGCAGTGGACGCCCCAATGAGGCTGTTACCGACGAAAACATCAAAAAGTCCACAAAATAATTTCTGATAACCGTAAAGTGAAGTTGATTGAGATAGCTGAGACCCTAAAAATATCAAAGGAACGTGTTGGACATATCGTGAATGAATATTTGGACATGCGAAAGCTCTGTTCAAAGTGGGTGCCGCGCGAGCTCACAATCGACCCAAAACAACAACGAATGGATGATTCTAAGCAGTGTTTGGAGCTGTTCAATCGTAATAAACCCGAATTTTTGCGTCGATATGTGACAATGGATGAAACATGGCTCCATCATTTCACACCGGAGTCCAATCGACAGTCAGCCGAGTGGGCTGCACGTGATGAACACTAAAAATGCCATAACTCACATACTATTAGTGCAACAGCTGTCAAATTTATACACGTGTCTTTTGAAGGTTAGGCCTAACTAAAAATTAAATGGATTTAATACTAGTAGCGCCATCTATGTGTCCGCCTATGAACATTTTGGCCCATCTGTTAATAAGGAAGTACCAAACAATGTGAGGTTTGTGTGGAATGTACGGGGGGGGGGGCACAAAATGACTTTCGATGTTTGGAGACACTTATGAACTGAATGAAACCAACTTTCATATACAAATGATGGAGTGGAATTCTGGAAATTTTTGTATTTGTCCTGAATTGTAGCAAAGATAGTGCTTGAACACTATAATTTTTATGCAAGATGGAGCATGACAACATATTTTTCATTCAGAACAGAAATTTCTGCGGTTGTATTTTGGTAATGAGAAAGTTATCAGCCAATATGTACAGGCGGAATAATCACCCCAAGTGATTCTTGGCTGTGTGATTATCTTAAATTTATCGTGTATGCTGGTGGAGTTATAAAGCAAAGTTCCTTGAAAAAAAAGCATATGATGAGCTGTTACAAACATACACAGTCCAGTCACATTAATGTGACCACCAACTACTTTCGACGTCAACGGAAATAACCCATCACAAAAGGCAGGTGGCAGCACATTGCAGTGGAGTGTATATAAAGAATTCCACTTAATACCACATTCCACACTCCACTTAAAGCCGGAATATACAAGAGCGTATATTCTGGCTTTTGACAGGTGGTCACATTAATGTGACTGGACTGTCTGTAAGGTAACAGGTTGTACGTTGCAGTAAAGAATGTCATACTACACCGGATGCACTGGACTACATAGAGAATATCAGCACATTGAAAATATTGTACATGGATCTGGGGACTTTAATGTTGATAAAAAGTCGTGTGTCCAAAACGTAAGACCCCTTTTCAATTTAAAATTCATGGGGCTTATGGAATTTAAATTTTCTTTTTTAAGTTTCTGGGACTGTCCTTGACATCTGCGTGAAATTTGATGTCAAAGTATTCATGAGTATTTGAGTTACGCTAGGCTTTGCGAGACGCTAAAACCGATTCCGGCGGTTTTTAAATGTCTGAATGAATTGAGCAAAGAACTTGCATTACATTTCGTTTGCGGAAACGTATAAAATGCTGCAGAAGGCATTCGGTGAGCATTCCTATATCGGAAAGAAATGTTTACAAATGGTATGAACAGTTCAAAAAAGGCAGAGAACGCGTTTAAGACGATGAGCCTTCTAGCCGATCCTCAACCTCAACCGACGAAGCTGACGTCCAAAAATTAGATTTGGTGCTTGCAAACCACCGATTTACAATTAGGGACCTTGCTGATGATGTTGGAATTTCAAAAGAATCGGTTACTTTCATTTTGGGCCTCAAACGCGTCAAATCTCGAGTGGTACCAAAAACACTGAATGCGCCAGCTCACACTGCTTTGATTCATCGTGACTTTTACTTTGAATGATATGAGTGCAACCCATATCATTCTACAACCATCGTATTCACATTGTGCGACTTCTAGCTATTCCAGGGGTCGGCAACCTCGCGAGCCGCATGCGGCTCTTTGGATGTGAAACTGCGGCTCTTTTAGTTCCATATGCAAATATTATTTATTTTATAAAAAAAAAACATTTTAAAATCGTTCTGAATCGATTAACGAGAAATCAGAAGAACTGTTTCGTGATTTCAAAAACAAACCAGAAATCTTGAAAAATCAAAGATTTGCCACTATCCGCTAAAACAGTACAAGATAGAATAGCTAAAATATCTTCAAATGTAACATATTTGCAGGTGGAAGATATTCAACTTTCTTCTGCCTTATCACTGGCTATAGATGAGTCTTGACATAAAAGACACGGCACAAGTTGCCCTTTTTGTCAGGTATATGTCTTCCCAAGGTCCAAAAGAAGAACTTCTAGGATTGCTACCGCTCTCGGGACAAACTAGACGGGAAGATATAGCGAATGCCGTGCAAGAAATGCCTTGAAGACAATAAGATCGATTTAAATAAAATCGTTTCAATAGCAACTGATGGAGCCAGAAGTATGACAGGAAAATAAAAGGGCAACAACGATTCTTCAGAGCAAAATAAACCACGAAATTCTTACGTTTCACTGCATAATACACCAAGAAGAGTTTTTTGTGCCCAAACATTTCCGGCCGAAATAGTTGAGGTCATGAATTTGGTAATCAAGTTTGTTAACAGCATCTTGTCAAAAGCACTCTACCATCGTCAGTTTAAAGAATTCTTAAACGAAATGGAGACTCAGTATTCCGACCTGCTTCTTCACAATAAAGTGCGATGGCTTTCTAAAGGCAAGGTGTTGAAACGTTTTGCTTTGTGCTTGAATGAAATAAATACATTCCTAAAAAAAAAGGCATTAATTACCCTGAGTTAGAGAACGGCAAATGGTTGCAAAAATTTTACTTTATGGTGGGTATCACAGCTAAATTAAATGAGCTGAATCTAAATCTGCAAGGAAAGGGAAACCCAGACTACGTTTTGGTAGAAGAATTGGTTTGTTTTGAAGAAAAATTAATTCTTTTTGCAGATGATATTCAGAGCGGTATATTACTTCATTTTCAATTTCTAAAGCAATATCGTGATAAAACTAGTGCAACTGTTGACACGAGGTACTTCAGCACAGTTATAAAAAAAATTAAAGATGAATTTGCTGTTAGATTTGAACAATTCAAAACCAACAAAACCACTCTAGTATTCATAGTAAATATATCTCAACACAAATAGTAACGAAATCCACATTGAGCCATTTGGAATTGATACTGGATCTCTAAATGCAATTGATCGATTTAAAAAGTAAAGCTTTGTGGAGTGGAAAATTTACAGAGTTGAAAAGCAAGTTGGAAGAGTTTGTGGTCCAGAAATGTATGTACGTAACGCAACAAAAGTGGACAACTTTAAAAGAAATGCCGCGAGTTGAGGCACTTATATTCGACGCATGGAATAGTCTTCCAGATTGCTACAGTGAGGTGAAGAAGTTTGCATTTGGAGTGCTGACTATCTTCGGATCGACATATTCATGCGAGCAAGCGTTCTCTTGCATGAATATAATTTAAAGTAAGAAGCCAACTAACAAATGAAAATTTAGAATCGTGTTTGAAACTTACAGCAACAAGTTATGAGCCAAATTTATCCAAACTTTCTAAAACCATGCAAAGCCATCGCTCCCATTGAATTTGTTTGTTCAATTGTTTGTTAAATTACAAGTTACAGTTAGTGTTGTAAGTAAATGTTTAATTGTTTTAATTTTTTACTTAAATAATAAGTAATTATCTAATAATGAATAAATAGAAGGATATAATGAATAAATAGATATTTTTTCTTATGAATAAATAGATTAGTTTTTTTTATCAAAAAACTTAATTTATGCGAGTACTAACAAGTAGGCTATTATTAAATCGGCGTTACTAGTATTAAATCTATATGATTTTTAGTTAGCCCTAACCTTCAAAAGACACGTGTATAAATTTGACAGCTGTTGCACAATTAGTATGTGAGTTATAGCATTTTTAGTGAAGCAACTTTAGTTAGTTTGAAAAAATGGATAAAAAGGAATTTCATGTGTTAATAAAGCATTGCTTTTTGCAAAATATTGCAAAAATTGCAAAATATTGCAAAAATTGCAAAATATTGCAAAAATTGCAAAATATTGTTGAAGCCAAGGCTTGGCTTTATAAACATTATTCGGACTTTGCACGAGGAAAGTCAACCGTAGTGAAGTGGTTTGCTAAATTTAAACGAGGCGAAATGAGCACCGAGGACGATGCACGCAGTGGACGTCCCAAAAAGAGGCTGTTACCGAAGAAAACATCAAAAAAGTCCACAAAACAATTTCTGATAACCGTAAAGTGAAGTTGATTGAGACAGCTGAGACCCTAAAGATATCAAAGGAACATGTTGGACATATCGTGAATGAATATTTGGATATGCAAAAGCTCTGTTCGAAGTGGGTGTCGCGCGAGCTCACGATCGACCGAAAAAAACAACCAATTGATAATTCTAAGCAGTGTTTGGAGCTGTTCAATCGTAATAAACCCGAATTTTTGCGTCGATATGTGACAATGGATGAAACATGGCTCCATCATTTCACACCGGAGTCCAATTGACAGTCAGCCGAGTAGACTGCACGTGATGAACACTAAAAATGCTATAACTTCATTAAAAATGCTAATAGCGCAACAGCTATCAAATTTATACACGTGTGTTTAGAAGGTTAGGGCTAACTAAAAATCATATTCATTTAATACTAGTAGCGCCATCTATATGTCAGCCTACGAACCTTTCAGCCCACCTGTTATTTATTGTTGGCAATAAACAATTTCGTGGCTTTTTAAAAACTTTGAAATTTTGTAAATTGCATTTTTGGCTCTTCCGACTCAAAAAGTTGCCGACCCCTGGGCTATTCTCTAAATTCAAAAGACTACTCCGGGGACACCGTTTTGAGTCGATCGAAGAGATTCAATGTGAATCGCATAGCGCTTTGATAGCCATCCCTGCCAATGACCTTTTAGCCTGCATTGAGGATTGGAAAAAAGTTGGCATAAGTGCATTGTGTCCGGAGGGGGTTACTTTGAAGGCGATGAAATAAATTTGGAAGAATAAATAAAGAGTTTTTGGAAAAAAAAATAATGGGTCTTACTTTTTGGGCGCAGTAGTAAAAGATTTTTCCCTTGTATTTCATATTGTTGTCATCCATTTCTGCATGTGAATTTTTATATTATTCGAACACTATAATGAAACTTGACATAATTTTCTTATATTCATTATAGTTATTGACTTTTTTTAAAATTTTTTTCTTTTAGAAAATTTAAAAAAAAATTGTAGATTATGGAAATTTCATAGTACGCAAGTAACAGCAGCGCCAAAATTTCTCTAAAATGTCGAAATCTTTTATGGAAATCATCTTTCCGTTGTCTTCCGCTGTCTGTATATGAAATTTGGTTTTAATCTAGTTTTAGCTGCTGATGCTTCCAAACAACGAAAGTCATTTTATGGTCATCCTGTATTTAAATTCTAACGATGTTTAGTGCTATTTTCGTATTAAATTATTTAAATGTGTCGTATGATGGATGGTATTGTATTTGTTGGTGTCAATTAAATGAAGTGTAAAATAATGTGTACTAATTTGTTCCCATCATTAGGTGAGATCGTTTTTCGACCATACCAATTTCACCAAATTGTCGATAATTTACCATATCCGTACTACATTTTGTAAACTGATTTATAATTTTTTGTGATGCATTTAATGCTCCTGGCAATGGCTGGCAGTAAAAAAAAAGGAAAGTAAGTTTTTTTTTTTTTTTTTTAAATTTATTGAAAAATTAAAAAAATTGGAACTTTGTCCAATTTTAAAGTTATTAAATGCAAGAAAAATATGATCGTATGATGTATGATATGCAACAACGTTCTAAACGTAAGCACAATATCTACTTATTCGTGCAGTACAATAAATATGTGCACCAGTATCTTAAATCTGATAGTGAAGTTGCTGAAGTAAATGCGTGCTGCTCTAGATAAACAAAGTGGCCGGCCTGAGCGATGAATGGATGAGGGCCTGTATTTTAAAACCGAGGGTAGGCACATCAACGTTGGAGCGGGGTCACTCAAAATAAAGTGGCACATTATATAAATTGCTTATTTGACAAAAGCAGTAACTGTTATAACTTTTTCGGTGGCCCTGAATGGTCAAGTGGCTAGCGCTCTGTCGCTCGGTACCACAGCTTTCGGGTTCGAGTCCCGGCGGTGCCATGGGTGTTTGTAGTGGTTCGGAATCATCTTTAAGCCGTTGGTCCCGGTCTCATATGATTTTAAGAGCGTCACGGAGCAAAAATCAGACTTATACCTACGGGTACTCCATCACAACGGAAGTTGACCCCTTTCCCACCATCCATGAGTAGATCACTCATGGGACATTGAGGATTAGTCACAAACAAACAACTTTTTGGTACCATTTTATTGATACAGGATCAATGTTAATGAACTCGTCAAATAGTTAAATTCGCGTTCAATGTCTACTTTTCAAATTCTACTTTTTATCTTTTTCTCCGTTGATATTTTCAATTGGAAGTGTAACCAATATTTGTTTCCAGTGGAGTTCCTCGAAACAAGTTGCTACTTTGGCGAGTTTTCACTTTATTAAGTCGCCGTATTTCAAGTTTCCATACTGCTGGGTCGATATATGATTCTACACTTTTATGTTCTTTGTGTGAAATACATGCTTTGTTATTTTGTATTTGATTTCTTTCTTTTTCCACGCAGTTCCCTCGTACACGGTGCTGCACTCGGGGGATCTGCTGATCCACGAGACGCGGGAGAGAGACGCCCAGTGGAGCTACAGGTGCCGAGCGAGGCACCGACTCACGGGAGAACTGGTGACCAGCACAAAAGCCGCGAAGATTCGAGTCACAAGTAGGTTGCACTACTCTGTTCATTGTTATCTACCTTTATTCTCTAAATGCCACATTAAGCGCCAGTGCAGTTAATATGGCATTTAGAAAATAATTTCACCTCTAGTGCATATCACGCTCTGGTGCATAATCAAAATCAGAAAAGGTCTAAATATTATTTAATAATCGGGTATGATACAAAAAAATCACGTTTTATTGTTACTTTTAAATCGTATTCATTATAAACAAGTAATATAAAAAAAAAATGTAAAGTCAATTCCTACTTTTTTTTTTTTTTTTCAGAAAGTTCTTTATAAACAAATTTGAAATTTTCCTCTAACATCTGGCGCCATCTATTGGTAGATAGAAGCAACTTAAATCTAAAAAAACTAAAATTAATGAATTAAATTTAATGAATGAATTAATATTTGAAAAGAACTGTATTAACATCAAGTGTCATCCACTGCAAGTTTAAAAAAATCTATTTGAACTCGAGTGGATGAATGAAAAGTATTTTATGAACGATTGAAAATTTGAACAAGATATATATAGGAAGGAATAGTAGGAATTGAAAAAGTAAGTCTCCTTCAGGGAAAACTTATTTTTACAGAGGGGCGATAACTATCAACACATCCTCACATGTTTGACAGCGAAAGTGTAAAGCGGAAAACAAAGATATGATCTTACAAACACGCGTCCCTGTAGAAGCACTTCAGGTTCCCGTAACTGCATGAAAAACACAAAAGAATAGAGAAACTGTTGCCCTCATGTTAGGATTATCTGTAAGGGGGCCGAGTGACTCAGCGCCCGTGCGCTCGGTACCCCAGGTTTCGAGTTCGAGTCCCGGGGGTGTTATGGATGTTTGTAGTGGTTCGACATCCACTTTAAACCGTATGTCCCGGTCTGTTTAGCCTTCGTGTGCACAATATGATCTCATGATAAGATGATAATTTATTAAAATTACATTTTGGATGTTTACTTATTAGATAGTATTATATTATTTAGAAAATTAAAGATGGGGCCTGAATGGCCGAGTGGCTAGCACTCTGGCACTCAGTACCACAGGTTTCGGGTATGAGTCCCGGCGGTGCTATGGATGTTTGCAGTGGTTGGACATTCACTTTAAACCGTAGGTCCCGGTCTAATAGGATCGTACAGCGTTGTGGAAGTAGTGCTACTCGCGTCCGTAGCCTATCTTCAAGCTACACTGCTCCCTGGGAAGTGCTAAATAAGTAACAGCGTTCGTCGGTGCAGCACACTTTAGGCTGCTCACAAGGACATGGTCAATACGACCCAGTCCTCGACGTAATTAAACAAGTAATATAAAAAAGAAATTTAAGTTAATTCCTACTTTTTTTCACTCTGTTGCAGAAAGTCCTCTATAAATCATTTTCATTCACTTTTTTTAAATTTATCTGGCGACCTCTATTAGTAGATATATGCAACTTAAATCTAAAAAAAAAACTAAACTTAATGAATTAAATTTAATTACTAAATTAATAGTTGAAAAAGCTGCATTAACATCCAGTGTCATCCACTACAAGTTCAAAAAAACTGTATTTGAACTTGAGTGGACGAATAAAAGTATTTTATGAACGAGTGAAAATGTGAGCAAGATATATATAGGGAGAGTGTGAGCTAATAGAAGGAATTGAAAATGAAAAAAATTATTATCTTTAATAATCAATATCAATATTTTTTTTTTTTTTAATGCAGCTGGCAAACACTTAGACAGCTTGGTCTTGGATGCCTTAAGGCAAGCGCTGCACAGACGTCACTCACTTTGCATTACCCAGGGGGCGCGTGTAACTTGAAGATAAGCCACGGAGAGTAACAATGCCCCCGCAACGTCTACGATCCTATTAGGACCGGGACCTATGGTTTAAAGTGGATTCCGTACCACTACAAACATCCATGGCACCGCCGGGACTCGAACCCGAAACCTGTCGTACCGAGCGCCAGAGCGTTGGCCACTCGGCCATTCAGGCCCTCAAATATCAATATTCATTTGTTCATTGATCAACCTTCCCCGAGCATTTTTCTACGGATTAAACTTCTTTAATCTGTTTGCAAAGGCTGTACTGGACCAAAAAAAAAAAAAAAAAACCGCGGCAACGTGAGCAAGTAAATAAAGCACAAATATTAACACATGCACATTCATTTTTGATATCAGGAACAAGAGTGGCGCTGTAAGATCATTATAAAGTCAATATAAGCCAATATAAAGACCTGATTGAGGTCAGTATGATAGACATTAAAACTAAAAAAAGTTAAGTTTTTCGTAATTAACTAACATTTAATAGACATTTTAATTTTTTTTTCTCAGTTGCATTTGTTTTTTGGATATTTACAAGTCATTTTTATAAAAAAAATTCTGTTAATTTAGGTTAAACAAATTTTTTTTCAGCTTCAATCGCTTCTTAAGGACATTAGTAGTTGTTTTTCCATAAGCTGTGATCATGCTTTGGAGTGAAAATTTCGTAAACAAGTGTAACTTTTACTGCCAGAAAAGTGGAAATGCTTCATCCACAATGCGAAAATACCGAATGGTTAATCTTCAGAAAAGGTCTAATGACTATCTCAATCTTTGCTAAAAATGATTTAAACTTTATAAACCTACGGAGCCGTTGACTTAATTTTTGTAAACAATGTTGTACTTGTATGGTGTAAGTGGGTATTGTATATGATTATATAAAAAAGACTTACAACGTATTAAATCGTAAATTACTGTGTTTAAGCTAGTAAATAGCATGATAAATCAATAGACTAGAAAGTCTATGATTCTAGAAGTATAAAAAAAAGTTAGAAGAAAAATGTGTTAAGAAAAATTGAATTGTAAGTTGAACTTGTTTAATGCATTAAAAGGGTTTGATTTATTTAATATAAACAAAAATATGCATTCTTTGGATAACATTCTTGTTATAATTTGATAAAACTGTGTTTATGACACTTAACCCTCTTAATTTTAGTTTACATTTATAGAAAAAAATTATTTTTAACAATTATTTACTTTTAAAAAATATTCATTAACAAAAATATGTAAAACAAAATATATATTTCAAACAAACATATATATTTATTTATCGTAAATATTTATAACAAGAATATTTATTCTTAGGATAACATTTTTGTTACAATTTATTAAAACTGTATTTATGACACATGACTCACTTAGTTTTCGTGTTATATTCATAACAAAAAATACTTATATATATCATTTATTTACTTTTTAATTTCGATCGATGTTTACTTATTAAATTGCATTCTATTATTTAGCAAATTAAAGATAATCGAAAAATAAATTTTAAATATTTATTATCGCTTACTTCTCAATAAATGAATTATAAATATTTCTGATAAACAAAATACTCTGATAAGTAATTTTGATAAGTAATTGTTTGCCCTAAATTACTTCAATTACTTATTTTAAGTGGAATATTCTCTCGTTGTATTTTTTTCGGGGTGTATTATACACCAGAGAGTAATTTAAAAGTAATATCATTTACTTAAGAAATGCTTTAGTTTTAAATTAAGTACATTTCCAAATTCACTTAAATATATTAAAGATATCTTTGAGAAAAACGATTAGAAAACGTTTTTCTAATTGATTAAATTATTGGAAAACTTCTCTTTACAGATAAAATTTCAACAAATATAGCTTTCAGTGATTTCTCATTCTTATTTTTAGCAAATGAATGTGATAAAAAATTGTCATACTATTAACTACCAAAAATTCCCATAACAAATAAATAATAGTGACTTCAAGGACAAATTTTTGAAGTAAACACAAAACTATTTAAATTTTATTAAATTACTTTAAGTATTTTCTTGTTTAATTAATTAGTTAATTTATTATTATTATGTAATTAATTTATTGTTTAATTATTAGTTAATTTATTATTATTTACTTAATTTATTGATTAATTAATTTCAAAATTTTAATTTGCATTAATTTTATGCGCATCCTATTCGTAAATTTAGATCATATGCGCAATAATATTACTAATTCTTACGCTCATTAGTTCTAATTAATTAATTCTTGACGATATTGAATGCAGCAATCATGTTGGAAATTTGCTAAATATATCTTTATATTCAAACCAAAAATTCTGTCATTTACCCTTTATTATAAAATCATCTTTTCAAAGGTACGGATAGAATTAATAATCGTGATAATTAGAAAAACTTATAACTAACTCTTTACAGATGATTAACTCTTTATACTTAACTCTTTACAGATAAATTTGCAACTATTATAACTTTCAGAGATTTCACATTATCATTTTTAGCAAATTAATGTGACGAAAAATAAATTATCATACTATTAACTAGTAAAAACAGCCATAACGAATAAATAATTAAGGACAAGGGCAAATTTGTTTAACTAAAGACAAAACTTTTCAATTTGTACTAAATTTTTTTTTTTTAAGTTTTGTTTAATGAATTAGTTTTTTCATGATTCCAAAACATTAATTTTTTTTAATAATTTGAAATTTGAAATTTTTATTAATTTTATGCGCATCATATTCACAAATTTAGATCATATGCGCATTAATATTACTAACTGTTGGCTAATCAATTCTAATTAATTCATTCTTGCACTAATTCTTGATAATACTGAAAGTAGCAATTATGTTAGAAATTTGTTAGATATATCTTTATATTTAAACCAAAAAAAAATTCCGTCATTTAGCCTTCATTATCAAATTATCTTTTCAAATGTATGGATCGATGAATAATTGTGATAATGCGGAAATATTTCACGAAATCTTCTCATGATTGAATATTCCTTTTGTCCGAAGATGCCAGCTCCTCATCTAGTAGATAATGAATCTCGCATGTGTGTAGGTGGGTATTAAAGCGTGAGTATTCAGACCCGATGTGCAGTAGATATGAAATGTACCAAATTAGTTATGCAGGGTCGGGGGCTTCTTTTCGGATTATTCAAAGCGCCAGCATTGCCCTTAAAGCGCTGTTGCATGCTGATTCTGCTGAGGAATCTAATTAGATTAGCCGGGTGGAACTTTCTGAAAATGCTAATAGACCCCAGGAATCGTTTCGCTTTTGTGCAACACCCCGATTATGTCATTCGGTTACAGTGAGGAATGTATTGATTGTAATTGACTTCGATATGAAAAGCCTTTTGTGAGTTGCTTTCAGATATCTCGATTTGCGATGGATATTCAGCTGGAATACGTGCTACTGTAGCTACTAAAATCGCTTGAAGTTAGATTTGATTTGTGGTTAATTATTAAATATTTATTCAATTCCTTCTATTAGCTCCCACTTTCCCTATATATATCTTGTTCAAATTTTCAATCGTTCATAAAATACTTTTGATTCATCCACTCGAGTTCAAATAAATTTTTTTTAACTTATAGTGGATGACACTTGATGTTAATGCAGTTTTTTCAAATATTAATTCAGTAATTAAGTTTAATTAATTAATTTTAGTTTTTTTTTTAGATTTAAGTTGTATCTATCTACCAATAGATGACGCCAGATAAACTTAAAAAAATGAATGAAAATTATTTATAAAGGACTTTCTGCAATAGAGTGAAAAAAAAGTAAGAATTGATTTAAAAAAAAAAATTGTATTACTTGTTTTAAATTAAGATAATCAAGCAGAAAATAATCGTTTGGAGAATAATTAATCACGAAATTTATCAATGATTAAAATAAAGGACATGTTCAATATAAATCATATTTTTAAAGATCATTATGTAGATAGATCATTTATAGAACATTTTTTTTCAATATGGATTATATTTTTTTTAACTTTTATAACAGGGTTTATAGTTAAAAATTTTTAGTTAATTTCATTATAGCACTTATAGTGTTTAATTTAACACAATTACTAATAGTTCATTTTATTAAAATAATATAAAAAATTTATATTTATGTATATTAAAAAGCATTGAATTGGTTAATTTCTCATTCTGGCCATTTATCCAAACATCATCTTCCTAGATTTGACAGATATGTAACAGATTCAATAATATTAAATACGCCATGGATATATCCACTGCAATAAAATAATTCGTCCGTTCTACGAACACGTTCATATTATTAAAAAAATAATAACTATGACTCACACCTTCTTTTTTGTCTCGTATTCGAACCTTATGGATCGAATTACTGATCTAAAGATTTACCATACGCATCTCTTCGCCAGACACGGAAATTTTTTATTTGGCTTATTATTAGGCCTAGTTAAATATAAATATATGTTTACTAGTAGCACATTTAACAGTACAGATTTAGGCCTAGTTACATATAAATGTACATGTTTACTGGTTTAAAATTTAATAAATATAATTAAAGTTTTTCCTGTGTGGTTTCAAATTATATTCCCAAAATTAGAGATACAACGCCAACTACCAAGAAGATCTAGATATAGTTAAATATAAATATACATTTTAAAAATCATGATTACTGGTAGCAAAATTAATTAAAATAAAGAAATATTTTTCTGTATGATTTCGAACCGTACTGTCCAAAATTAGAGATTCATTGCCAACCAACAGGCAGATCTAAGCCTAGTTTAATATACGTTTTAAAAAGCATGATTACTTTCAGCAAATTTAATAAAGATAATGAAAGATTTTCATTATCTTTCATTAAAGTTTCAAACTATACTTTCCAAAATTAGAGGTCCTATGAAACCACCAGGCAGTTCTAAGCCTACCTAAAATACACGTTTTAAAAGCATGATTATTTTTAACAAATTTAATAAAGATAATGAAACCAGGTTAAATACAAATATACGTTTTAAAAGCATGATTGCTGGTAGCAAATTTAATGAAGGTAACGACATTTTTTCCTATATGGTTTCGAAGTATCTTCAAAATTAGAGGTCCAATGCGAACTACAAGGAAGATCTAGGGCTCTTTACATATAAATATACGTTTTAAAATGAAGATTACTGATATCAGATTTAGTATTATGAAAGAGTATTCTACATCTAAATTTAAATACATTAATAAATGGGGCAATTTATTTAAAAACGACGATAAATTTTAGTTCTCGGTACAATAATTCTAATGCTGAATTTTATTTCTTAGGTCTTCAAAGTATTTTTTATATATTAATCAAATATAGAATCAAGTTTTTTATATCGGTTTTGTGATAAATTGGATTTGGTTCAGAACGTAATAGCGCCATTATTGTACATCATCACTAATGACAACCACCTCTCCTCCGAAAGCAATCTCATGGAAGAATCTATGTCCTACAACACTCCTACCAGAGCAAGTCATCATTATCCACCATTTGAGAGGAGTGTTGGGAGAATTTCTTCAGATCTGCTATTTGTCATTTTAAGCATTTCTTTTCTTTCCTCAAAGAAGTTTCGGTAATTTTCATTAATCATCTACATTTCTGCTTTCATTCTTTTACAACATTAAGAACTTGGTGTAACCTACCCTTCAAATTCCATTATGAATATTAAGTTTTAGAAAAAGCTTTTATAATAAATCAAAGGAATTGAATAAATTGATTGATTGAATTAATGAAGTTATGTATAACATTAAAATTTTGTTCTTAGTTCACAAAGAATAGTTTTTAAATATTTGTTTCTGTATGACCTTTTGATATTGGGATTATTATGCTCCACATTTTATACGGCTGTCTTTTACAGCTATAAGCGTCAATTTTTTATAATCTTCTTACTGTATTTTTAAAGTTAACGTTCAATCCTGCAAAAAAGTAACTGTAGTGGAATGTCGGTTTGTTTGTGCAGCTCGATCTGGGTGTGGTGAAGTTGAGACTCACGTTTAAAAGCACACAACTTTATTTTTACACAAGCGCACATGCACGAGCACGACACACTACAAAGATTAATATACAACAGATATTTAAAGACTTGTACTTATATTTAAGAGGAAGATTCCACTTCTAGGCTGTAAATAAAGTTACTCAGGTACACACCGGATAGAGAAATATACTTCTCTCTGGATGATAGGCCAATAAAGGATAATTAGTAGTCTAGAGGCCAAGAAATACATAGGATATAGTTAGCACCGTCCACAGGATGGTGCTAACTATATATTCTTCTTGGAGTGAGAGACCGTAAACTAAACGTCTCTGAAGTAGCAGCTAATTATACAGTTTTTGAAAGAATCCACTTAAAGCTCTCGGAATGAAACTTGTAGCTAATGGCAGCTTCTGTTTTGCCGTACGTCCTCTCTGGCAAGAGTCTTGAAATTTATTGATGATTTCTTCTGAACGATGTAAGGGGTGCTCATACAGTGCGTATGAGGAAACAGGGTTAAGTAGGTGGAGCCACTGTAACATAACTGAAATAAAAAATTTCTTGCCCAAGCTGCATTTATATAGATTTCCACAGTTTTTTGTTTTAGTAACACTCTTTATCAGAAGCTAATTTTTGGTACACAGTTAAAATTAATTCGCATATTTTTTAACTGTTTGAGTGCAGAAGAAATACAAAATATTCAATGTGTTGCCTTTCTTATCTATGTACCTGTCGAGAATTTTAAAATGATCGTTTAATTTCAAGAAAAGTCTTGACTTTGAGATTATAAGCTGTTTGACTATTACTTAAGTTAAAAATCTACTGTACTACGAAGAAAAAAATCGCCATACAAAGATCCTCTTGCGCCAACTCATGATGAAGAGTCAACGCTGAAGAGACAATCCCGCGTCAGCGCGTGGAATGGTTTTGTTTGAAACGAATTATATCTCAACACAAAAACCCCTTCTTTTAAAAAAATAAAATTTTTAATTATCAACAAATCATTATAATTTCGAATTAAATTCAATCAGTCATGTGAAAATAATATTTATTCACATTTCTCGCCCTTTTATTCAAAACGTAAAGCTAAAACTCGCCTCAGAGCTTAAAGCTGTTAATTATATAATTAAATATTGATGACGACATTTTTCACTTGCAGTTACTTGAAACTAAACAAAAGCTCGAAAATCGAAAGGATTAGAATTTTATGTTTGTTTGTGATGTCTTTATATAATGCAATATCACCTAGAACAATCATCATTTTAATTTCGATATTTAAAAAAAAACAATAACAGCAAACTTATAATGGTTACATCATCAAAATAATGTGTAAAATGCAAAACAAAAATAATTTTGAAATGCATTAAAAAATGAATTTAGAAAATGAATAAGAATTTTATTTACTTAAAAAGTAAAAAATAATATTTAATTGTAAATTCAATCTCAGAATCGAAAGATTTTTCTTTGTTTCAAAGGTAGCAATGTTATAAAGATTTAGTATTAACAAAGAAAGGCGACTCCATTTTAGTCTACGGGGGGGATGGGATTATTTCAAATTGTATTACTATTTGCATTCATTCATTCTAAATTTTCTTCTCGCGTTTTATAATTCCAGAAAAAGTGGGAGACATTGACAAACAAAGAATGCTGTTTTCTTTAATTTTTTTCTATTTTGATATTTTTATTATTATTATCGAAATATTCTTTGTTTCAGTTTCAAAACAAACTAAAGGATTATAACTAGCAGAATTTTCATTGGAAGAAATAACGTATGTTTCAAAAGGAATTATAATAGGCAATAGGCATAAATTATTTGTTTTTCAATTCTTTTTTGTCCAGTTTTTCGTCGTTTTATACTGAGATATCGTAAGCATTTCAAAAGAAAATTTTGTATAAATATTGAAAGCTCTGAATTCGTAAATAAGTTTTGATTTGTTCTTATTTTGAAGATCAATTTTTGCGTATTTAAAGTGCTTTTAAGTAGCAAAAATAATAATAATAATTATTATTATTTAGATGCCTTTTTTTATTTAAATACATTTCTGTATTCTACAAAAAAACGTAAGCAAGTAAGAAAGATTGCGCCGAGTGACTGGTGTTTTGGCGCTTGGTGCCCTAGGTTTCAGGTTCGAGTCCCGGAGGTGCCATAGATGTTTGTAATCTTTCTGAATCCACTTTTTAAAACGTAGGTCCTGATATAACATGACTGTAGAGCATTGAGCGTAGAGCTGACAACCCTACTCCATAAAAAGATGACATCTCTTATCTCGAAATCTGTCATTAGGCAGATGGCCTTGGTTTACCAAAGGGTTGTTGCACCAATGAAGAAGAAGTAAGTGAGATTAAGAGAGATTGACTTCCATTTTAAAGAAAAATATTTCTACAGATTTAAATAGTAGATTTATATGGATTCAAATTTGATTGATATCGTTTTGGCCGATTTGATTGATCTGATAGCCGAGTGACTAGCTCTCTGGTGCTCAGTGCCACAGTGCTGTAGGTCCCTGTCTAATATGGATGTTGAACGTTGGGCGTAGGACTGACAACCCTACCCGTAAAAAAAGCGTCTGTCGTCTCGTAATCTGCTAATTGGCAGATGGCCTTGGCCCAATACGGGGATGTTACGTCGATGATGATGATATCCTTTTATTTCAGATCCATATGATATCCTTTTAGATCAGATATCCCTATAAAATATTTTGACTCATTTTTTTGTGTCAAACAAATTATTTGTTTAGAAGAAACAGACCACTGAAGATATTTTTGTCGTTCTAATGTGTCAATGAAAATAAAAGAGGACTTATCGCTAAAAAATTTCTTTTAAAAAGTGCATGTTTCTCGAAATCGTGAAAGAAAATACAAATAATTTTTAAACTAGATTTTTTAATGACTAAGTGTTGTAAACTTTTCCAAATATTGTTTGGCATTTCTTTTTTTTATAAAAGGAGATATGGCCCTATTTCTCCATGCCATATTAATGAGTGTTTTATATTCTCTTTCAATAAATATTGAAAAAAAAAAAGATAAGACAAAAACATATTCCATGAATAAAAATTTATCTACCATTGGTTAAACATCCAGTATATTTCTTGCAATGAGATTCGTTTTTCATTGTGCAATGCTTACACTTCTCATGACTTTACCTACAAATCAGTAAAGCTTGTTAAAAACTCATTGCAGGACCAGCACGGTCACACTTACTTGTAGTATTGTGGAGCAATTTCAACCAAACAGTTCAATTCACTCCAGAGTTTTTTAAAGCGGTGATCATAGCGTTTGCTATCAGTGGAAATCAAACCCTGGTGCATTAGCAGGCGTACTATGGTTTAAATCAGGATTTTAGCAAAAATCTAAGCTTTCTTCCTCGAAAACATTTTAAGAAAATTTTTATAATGCTCAAAATGACCGAATACAATTTCAAAGTTTAGAAAAGGTTTTTAATTTTAAACTTTGAATAAAGCAATTTTGTACGACTAATAGATGTAAATTACCTGATGTCCGAGGGACT
Source organism: Caerostris extrusa (assembly GCA_021605095.1). Lineage (NCBI taxonomy): Eukaryota > Metazoa > Arthropoda > Arachnida > Araneae > Araneidae > Caerostris > Caerostris extrusa. The sequence goes on from BPLR01010179.1 coordinate 26,700, forward strand.
AGTGTTCTGGTACTCGGTGCCACAGGTTTCGGGTACCAGCGATGCCATGAACGTTTTTAGTGGTTCGAAATCCACTTTAAACTGTAGGTCCAGATCTAAAATGGCTTAGAGCGTTGGGCGTATGGCTGATACCCTTATCCCTAAACAAAAACATCTCCTCTCACGAAATCTGAAAGTAGACAGTCGAGCTCTGCCCCCATAGGAATGTTGTGTTAATGAAGGTTTGGTTTGTCGCTTTACTGTCATCTTGTGCACACTTTAGGCTAAACAGACGGGGACCTGTGGACCTTTAAAGTGGATTCCGAACCAAAATCCCACTACAAACATCCATGGCACCGCTGGAACTCGAACCCGAAACCTGTGGTGCCGAGCGCCAGAGCGCTAGCCACTTGGCCATTCAGGCCCGGGCTAATGAAGTAGAGAAGAAGATAGCTCATAGCACAATATTCTGCTATTCTTTTTAAGGCTATAGCCTCAACCTCCGCCATTCTAGTCTACAAAACTAATAATGTTCCATCCTCAGTATATTTGTCCGTTTGGTGCCATGTTGATATTCTAAGTTACCTCCTTCAATTCTAAAGGTCAACACTATAACCATCAAGAATTTTCAGCCATGGAATCTGTAAATATCACAAATGAGCATTCTAAATTCAAAATTATCATTAAAAATCAAATCTTGAATCATTTATGAAATTGTACTTCAAAGTATCTTTTTTTAACGACCCTCCCACCATTAAATTTCCCATCGTACAATTTAAGATCCTAAGATATTTTCCCATTTATATATCGACCAATAGTATTCTTTTCGGCAGTATATCTTCATTGGTTTCTCTGTGGCAACTTAAGCCACGGATACTTAATAATCCCTACAAAAGGGAAACCACAACGTGCATCTTCCCTATCCGATAGGGTAAATGCATCAGATTGGAATTTCAATTGGAGGAGGCAAGATCTCGTTTGAAATCCCTATAAATCGATTTGAAAATTAGATTATAAATGGATAATATTTTTTTATAGATTTATATGTGAGTTGTGTGTGGTCAGGCGTTGTTGTGTTAATTTTGTTAAAATAAAATAAGGGAAAAGCAAATTGGAGTCCTATTTGAATGGACATTACATGAACACAAACCTCATCAGTGTTAATTCATCCCATTCTTTTATCTTGCATCGTTTAAATCATATTTTTCTAAGAAAAAGAAAAAGTCAAAATAAACAGCAATTCTTAACTACCGGGCCCTTATTCCTAATTTTCACACCGCACCAGAAAGCTACTTTATCTCTAGAACATTTTTTTCTTAAACTTCAACCTTAGGTGGATGATTGTCTGTGAGAACAAAATTATTATAAAACTCGAAATGGCAATATTTGGAATAGATGTTTTATTTTTCTAATGAATAGTTTCTTTTGATTAATTAACCTTTTCTGTTTCTTTTATTCAAACCTTAAGTTAACCTTAAACCCTTAACCTTTTCAGTTACCTTTAAATCTAAAGTTCAATCCTTAAACCTTAATTTTTTTTAATTTTAGTATTTTGATGCATGCACTATTGGCCACTAAATAAAATACACGAGTTTGTGTGGGGGAAAATGGTTTTATCTATAAAGAAAATAAAAAAGAAACATATAGCTTAATTATTATTAATCACATTCTCAAACCTAAAAATGGAGAGAGTCAAAGGTATTGGCTGCAGATATTATAAATTTAATTCAAAGTTCTGTGATAAAAGATTAGATGCCCTTTTAATTGCTGACATTTCTGGTAAGTTCAATTAATCTAGAAACGAAAATATTCATTCGACGTCATTTTGAGTGAATTGTCACGTGATCACTTAGTTTTTTCTACAAAACGGTAAATTATACAAATGTTAGCATTAAATATTAATATAAAGTTATTAAATGGCCGAGTGATTCTTAGCGCTCTGGCACTCGGTGCCATAGGTTTCGGGTTCGAGTCCCGGTGGTGCCATGGATGGTTGTGGTGTTCGGAATCCACTTTAAGCCGTAGGTCTCGATCTAATAAGACTGTAGAGTGTTGGGCGTAGAGCTACAAAAGAAAAACATCTCCTGTCTAGAAACCATGTAGCTGTTGTGCCAATGAGGATGATATAAATGTTCTATTACGATATTTAGCACACGAATGATGCAATCTAAGTTGGTATTATTTTAAATTCAACGCAATAATTTCTAAATTTAATTCCCAATAGATCTATCTGGGGGCCTGATGTCCGAGTGACTAGCGCTCTGTGCCCCACGTTTCATATTCGAATCCGGGCGGTCCGTGGATGTTCGTAGGGGTTCGGAATCCACATTAAACCGTAGATCCCGGTCTAATTTGACTACAGAGCGTAGGCTGGCAACCTTACCCAGTAAAAAGAAAACATCTCCTGTCTCGAATTCTGCCAGTATGCGGTCGGCCTTGGCCAACCAATGAAGAAGGATCTTAGGAACTACGCTTACTTAAATCTTATAATATATTTTTGTAATTTGTTTTAACCCTTTCATCAACAATTTCAGAATTATTTTTTGCAGTAAAGAAAATACTTTCCTTTAAAATAAATTTAAAAATGACTTAACTTCATTTCAGTCTCTATCAAGAAATAAGTTGAATTTGTCTATTTCATTTCTTCTTTCTTTATATCATCATCATCAATGATTCAATAGCTCCATGGTGGGTCAATCTCGTCTGCCTGTTGGCATATTTCGAGACAGAATATTAAGTTTTAAGAAAGTTTAAAGTGGATTCCGAACCACTACAAACATCCATGACATCGCCTGGACTCGATCCCGAAACATGTGGCAACGAGCGCCAGAGCACTAGTCACTCTAACATCAGGCCCTTTTTTTCTTTATAGTGATAATGCATTTGCTATTTGATCGGTCCTATATTGAATGAATTTGGGCCCTGATAGCCGAGTGGTTAGCGCTCTGGTAACTCGGTACCACAGATTTCGGGTTCGAGTCCCTGCGGGGCCATGGATGTTTGAAGCGGTTCGGAATCCACTTTAAGCCGTAGGACCCTGTCTAACAGGATCGTAGAGCATTGCGTGGGTATTGTTACTGTGTGTCCGTTGCTTATCTTCCACTTACGCGCACCCCTGGGCGGTGCTAGTGAGTAATGTCGGTGTAGACATTACTCTTAAGACAGTTTTCTGAGTGCTTGCCAGCTGCATTAGAAAGAAAATATGGAATGAATTAATAGATTAGATCTCGTGCATTATTTAGTAATTTATATTAAAGTGTTACGAAAATCAAAAAGTATAGGATTATAACAAATCACATTGCCCTGCATTGTTGGATTGGCAAGGAAGTCTGTTCGGTTTGGTTTATTGCTGTACGGTCATTTTTTGCACACTTTAAGCTAATTAGACCGGAACATACAATTTAAAGTGAATTCCGACCCACTCACACACATCCATGCCATCGCCTAGATTCGAACCTGAAGCCTGTGGTACCAAAATATGTTAGGTTTTTATAATGTACTTAAATGGTGAAAACCGAAATTTCTTTCTACCACACCCAATATATTCGAGAAGTTAAAGATTGGATCGTGTATTCGAAAAGGAAATTTGACATTTTGATGATTTTATTTCGGGAAAATTTTTTTTTATATATTAATATAATTAGGATCTTTCGTTTTAAGAAGATAGGACTTTTGCAGGATTAGAATTTCTGCGTTAATTATTTTTAAAATATAATTGAAAAATCACACTAAAGACTTTTTCAATAAATTCCAGGTTTGATGTTTGTGTTGAATCGATCTTTTGTGATTTGAAATTCAATTAAATTCAAAATAATGTTATTCTGAATTTAATAAGCTAAAAGGTTTTCAGGTTACTTTAGAAAACACGGATTGATTTAAAAGATTTAGGAATCGAAATAGAGTGTTTGTGTTATTAACACGATTTTTACCAGATTAAATGCCTAAAACTCAACTTGTAAAAAATTAATTATTTAAGTCCTCCTTAGTATTGTTATTATTTTATCGAATTATTTATTTGTTAGTATTTTCATTTTTTTTTCATTATTTATAATCAATATACAAATTAATGAACTCATCTTAAGAATTAAAAAAAATATCCACATAGTAAATAAAAGACATTTAATTACAGACAGTTAGATCATAATTTGACTTAAAAGAAAGTCATTTTTATGTATTTATTTATTATAAATACATGAAATACGCATATCTATTATGTATGTACTTATTATTGTTAGACATTTTTATGTACCATCACAGGAAGGAATATGTTTTATTTGATATTCAAAAATGTGTAGATTCAGGGTAAATAGTATTCATCATCATCATCAATAGCATAATAGTGGGCCAAGGTTACCTTGAAGAGATTTCCATGCATTCCTCTGGGTGACTCCAATTACTAACCCCCAGAACAGCAAAATCCTTCTCAACTGCGTCTATCCATCGCTACCTGGGTCGTCCACATCCTCTTTGTTTCTTGGCCTTGCAAAAACGAGCTCTTTTAGAGGATTTAAATCATTCACTCCAAATACATGAGCAGCCCAGTTTAATATATTGATCTTAATAAATTTTATACTATCTGGGTCTTTATAGCATTTATAAATTTCTGCATTGTACAGTCTTCTCCAACAATCACTTTCCTTAACATCCCCAAGAATAGCCCTTAAACTCTTCCGCTCAAATAGGCCTCCTCAGCTCTTGCCAAAGTCCCAGTTTCAGAGTCATAGACCAAAATAAGTCTAATAAGGGTTTTACTAGTATATAATAGGGCCTGATGGCCGAGCGGCTAGCACTCTTGGCGCTCGGTACCACAATTATCGGGCTCGAATCTCGGCGTTGCCATGGGTGTTTTGTTGTAGTTCGGAATGTACATTAAACCGTAGGTCCCGGTCCTAATAGAATCGTAGAGCGTTTGCGGGGACATTGTTACTCCGCGTCCGTGGCTTATCTTCGAGTTACAGGCGCCCCCCGGGTAGTGCAAAGTGAGTAACGTCGGTGCAGCCCTTATGGCATAAAAGATGACGGTCTATTTGCCAGCTGCTTTAGAAAAAAAAAAAAAGTTTTAAAGTTTTTTGCATATCAACTATGATTTAAACAAATTTCTTAACCCATAAAAGGCCTTATTGGCAGACACAATTCTTTTTTTTTTTATTTCAGGTAAGATATTATCTTGACAATTAATTTCTGATCCTAAGTAAGATCCTTTAAAACTAAGTACAGATTCAAAAGTGTAAATAAGTACCTAAGGTAATATTGCGTGGTAAATAGTATTAGCTTTGTTTAAAAATTTTGAAGAATTTACTTTATCCTAGGAGATTTATAAAATAAAATTATGTTTATGCTGTTATTAAAATAATTATAAATTTTTACACATTGATTGATTTTTTTCTTTTGTATTTTTTTTTTTCCCATTTTGTACCATTTCCAATCGGCAATTAAAAAACGAAATTTATGGATTAAAAAAAAATAAGAATATAGCATGGAAAACATGGCACATAATTTATATAAAAATTGATATGTATAAAAAGAAGTAAATTAAATGAATTGAAAGACGTTTACTGTAAAATTTTAATTTCATATATATATATATATATATATATCTGTCCTTATATGGGTGGATAGAAAAGGGACGAAAGAACCTTCAAAGGTAACTGATTTGTGATCTGCATTTGTATGTCATACGTAAAAACATTTTTTCAAAAAAAAAAAAAACCTAACATTTTTTATATAACTGTATTAGATCTATTTCTTAGAAAAAAAATCTAAGAAATTTTCTTCAGATTCGTTGAATTTTCAATGCTTTCTTTTCAAATCATCGCCTACTTTTATCAACAAAAATCGCCTACTTTTATCGTTCCCAACCTTACATCTCGAATGCACATAGTGAAAGTAGATTTCGCTGCTATACAAAGAATAAATGCAGCAGGTGGAAAATCACGAGTCCGCCGAGATATTCTGTTTGGAGTTTGACTGAAAAGAAGCTTGCTCAACAAAAAAAAAATTCCCCCTTGCTATGGCTAAAATCTGCGGATGGTTGTTGTAAAACCCGAGTTGTCTCTGCCAAGCATGAAATTCCCATGATTCTGTTCGGGAAAAACATTCAACGAAGCAGCTGTAGACAAAGTGAAGTCAACGAAGCTTATGTAAATATTTTTTTTATTCCAAATACTACTCATATATAGCGATATGTTTGTTTTTTTTTTTTTCTTCCGATAATTGGATTACTCAGCAATAAGTATCATGTGCGGATTGAAGATAGATAATTTCTTTCACGTCTTCTTTTCTCTATTTTTATTGCTGATATCCCAATTAATCCTAACTCTTAACTGTTCTCTACGCTGATGATACTGCACAAATAAAAATACTAAATTTTAGCTATCACCCATACTAATCATGTTAAAAGTACTCAATAACTGGTTTATTAAATGGAAAATTTCTTTAAATGTTGATAAGACTGAAGCTGTTCTCTTCTCTATTGGAAATAAACGTAAAAACCTGTGATTACGATATTATCCTTTGGAAGAGTCAAACTAAATATTTAGGATTATTCTGGATCATAATTTGGAAACATCATTTTCTGTGCACCAAAACTAAATTTCGTATTGCCTTCAGAAAACTCTATCCACTCATAAATAGAAATTCTACCATTCATACTATCAGGTTGTGAAAGTCACTGAATAGTACAAATTAAATCACATATTTTATTGTTATACGTAAACATGACGTTTTCCTTAGTATACATTACACCTTCCTTGACGATTTGTAAAATGTGTGACAGAGATATGAACGGATTTGAATATAGGTGATTAAATTTCTAAAATGATTAAAAAAAATTGCACGGATTTTTCCGAATGTCTTGATTAGCTCATTTTATATATTTTGAAAAAGAGATCCTTGGAAATGATGTCATCAGAGGCGCATGCGCAAAGAAAATAAGATTTTCAGATGGAAACCAAATTGCTGGTTGAATAGATTAGAGTGCCGAGTTAATTGCTGCAAATCAGAGTTTAGAAAACTGTGAATGTATTAGAATTTTTGTTGCTGGTGTTTAATATTCTAAAGGCTTTTAAATTTTTGATTTTCTTGTAATAATCATAACTAATTTTCAATTCGTGGATTGGCTATGTTGATTGAAAGTTGTAGATTTGTGGCATGGGGAAAATGCATATAAACAAGGTCTTTTATTATGTCTTTCAACGCTGAAAAAAGCACTTTCGTAAGTGAATTTCATTTGTTGTTATTATTATTTCAATTACTGCTGTGTTAATATTATCTGCAGAATTTCAAACAATTACATACAATGGAAATTATAAAAATAGCATAAAATTTTAATTTCAAGTTCTTTACTATGTTATGTATTTTTCTTTAGTATACATTTATGTGCTTTACATTAAAACTGATGTATCTAAGATTAATTTGGTGGGGAAAGTCATATTTCGTGTTTGTTTAAATATTTCATTAAATTTCTTTAAAATCGTTAAAATAGTCCTTTCCTCGCAATTAAATTTTTTATTTTTATTTTAAATATTATTTACTTAATTTTAAAAAATGTAAGTGTAAATTATCAATTACTATCCATGCAACCAGTTTTTAACATGGTATTTTAAATGATCCGTCTTCAAATGTCTTTTTTTTAAAATTGTGTTATGGAATTTCATTACATTTTCTGAAATTAATAATTTTTGTTAAGTATTAATAATCTTCTAGTATTTTTGTATCTAAAATTCAATACCAGAAGTTCTACAAATGGTAGAAAAATTGCACGAGTTTTTTTTTCTAATATCTTGATCAGCTGATTTTTTATGTATTTTGAAACAAGAGATTCTTGGAAATGACGTCATTAGAGAGGCGCATGCGCAAAGAAAGATTTTCGATGAAGCCCAAATTCCTGGTTGAATCAGGTAGAATATTAGAGTGAATGGCTGAAGATCTGAGTTTAGAAAACTTTAGAATTTTTTGTTTGTTGTGTTTAATATTATAAAGGATTTTAAAACTTGATTTATTTTCTTGTAATAATCATAACTAATTTTTACTTCGTGGATTGGCTATGATTGTTGAACATTGGTCGATTTGTGGCATGGTAAATATAGTACATACAATCAAGTTCTTTCATTATTTCTTTCAATGCTCGAAAAAGCCCTTTGTAAGTGGATTTCATTTATTATTATTATTATTATTATTATTATTATTATTATTAATTATTATAACATTCTCTACAAAATTTCAAACAATTATATTTATTTAAGGGAGCCGTGGAAATTATAAAAAAAAAACATGAAATTTTAATTTCAAGACCTTTAGTACAATATTTAGTATAAATTGATATTTTTTATATTAAAAATAATTTTTTCAAGATTAATTTGTTTGGAGAGAATACGTCGTGTATATTACGTATAAATGTTTCACTATAATGTTCCTCTCCTTGCAATTTATTTTTTTATTTTAAATATTTATTTTTTATTTATTCAATTTTAAAAAAAAATTATGTTTAAATTATCAGTTATTATCTATACAAACAGTTCCTTTATATGATATTTTTAAATCAGATTTATAGAAATTTTTTTAATTGTATTTTGCGATTTCGTTGTATTTTCAGAAATTAATAATTTCTGTTAAGTGTAAATAACTTTTAGTGTTTATATATATATTTAAACTTCAATACCATAAGTTGTTTGCAGAATAACAACTGGTCACTCAGGTATTATTTGAATTACAAAAGTTGAAAATGGGATACCAGGGACACTTCAAGGTGTCTTAAAGAAATTTTCAATTCAATTTTCTTAAAGAAAAACAGAAATTTACCCTCTCAATCGAATCAGCCATGAAAATATAATTTTATGTAAGGAAAATTAGTTTGTTAAATTTATATATATAAAATAGAAAACTCCAATTTAAATTATGATTTTCAATATTAAATATCCCCTTGAAGCCCAAATCTTAAACGAAAAAAGTGCTTTTTTTTTTTTTTGGGTTCTCGAAGGGCAAAAGTGTTCAATTTTAATCTAGTATGCATTTTTAATTTTTTTTTTTAGTATCATTATTTTTACTAACGTAAGATGCCATTACACTCATCAGACAAAAGAATGGCTAATTTTCACTGGACAAATAACTGAAAGTGCTTATTTCGGTTGTAAAATTTCCAAAATGGCACGATGTTTTAGACAGTGAAATCGTGCTTCCTTCTATGCACTAGCAGTGGCCTGATGTTCAATAGGTTAGTGCTCTGGCCTTTGAAGTTTCAGGTTGGAATCCTGGCGGGGCATGGATGTTTGTGAGTGATTCTGAATCCACATTACAATGTAGGTCCCGGTCTAATTAGCCTAAAGTGTGCTCAAAATGACTGTACAGCGACAAAAACCTACACACTGGCAAGAGCGCCCCTGTAGGTTTTAGGAGAAATGATAAATCTCACCCGAGAGGAAATACAGAGTAACCTGCAGAGTAACCAGTTGAAAAAAAGTTTAGTTTATAGTCTCTCATTCCGAGAGGAAATATATGTAAATATATATGGAAATATATGAAATATATAATTTCGCCGACTCTCACTCTGGAGGGGGAAGTATATTTCACACACCCTGCGCTCTGCCGAGTTTCGGAGTATTCGGCTTAGAAATGGAGTCCTTCGATGGATCTCTAATTATGTGCCTTTAAATGTGTTAAATATTGTATGTGCGTATTGTTTATGTGCGGTGTTTGTGTGCTTGTCAATAAAGTTGTGAGTCCTAAAACCTGTGTCTCAAGTACCTCAACCCACATCCAGTTACAATCGGGTTACACAACCTGCACACTATAAAACACAATAAAACAAGATATTCAGTACTATAGAACGAACGGATATTCTATGTCTCTAATTGTATGTGTGTGATGTATGTCAATAAAGCTTGAGTTCTCCAACCTGCGCTTCAAGTAACTTACCTTACCATCCAGTTACAGTCTGGTTGCCCAACCTGCAAACTACAACACTACATTTCCTACTCGAGTTGCAGTCATACGATTTTTATATTAGTGATAGGATTTTTATTTTTGAAACATCGTTTCCCCATAAAACTCTACACTTGTTAAAGAATATTTCTTTTTTTTTTTCTCAGATCCTCATTCCTCTTCTTTGCCCAGGATCACCTTCCACCAGGCCCTCATCAAGGCTGAAGAAGGTTCTGCAATCGAACTGCCTTGCGTTGCCCAAGGCAATCCACCTCCCAGCTACAGGTCAGACACTTTATATTTCAACCTTTCCTAGAATGTTGTCAATAGCAATCGCACTAATCTGCTTTATCAGATATCTGCCAATAAAACTATGTCTAATCGGCCGTCTCGGACATGTATAAAGCTGATAAACTACTTGATGCTTCACCATTGGCATTCTAGAAAGTATTCTTCTCAAATGTATTTACAAATTTCTAGGTATGGATATTTTCCTGTGTTGGATCACGTTTTGGCTACCAAATTTCCTCAATTCGCCAAATTGGCGATAATTTACAAAAATGTGCTATGTAGTTGATAAACATTTCAGGAAATATATGGTAATTTCGTTCATCACTATAGTCCGACCACCGATTGTGTGGATAGATAAATATCGATTATATGTTAGTCTGACACACGTGGCGCAAAGCATTGTTTTGAAAGAAAAAAAAAGTTAAATAGTTATTTTTTAAGTTTTAACATCTCATTTTCTATGGTATTGTGTATTTTAAAATTTTAATTATTAAAAATATTTTAATGTAATTTAAAATCCCTCGAAATTACCTTTCTCCCCTATTAAGCCTTTCTGTTTGAATCCGTCCGACTTGTTGCTTGCCAGTTTTCCATACAATCGGTGTGAAACTGTGCATGCATTTTATTATTTCAATTTTTTCGTGGTCGGCAAGTAATTAATTGATGAGGGAATATTTTATGAATTAAATAAGGAATATTTTTTTTTCTGTCTGTACCGGTCTTTCCAGGACACACAAAACGATGGAAGAACGAAATCGACCGAAGTAAAGTGACCCTGATATAAATTGTTTATCAGGCAATAATTGTAAAAGCTTTTTAATTTCCCCCTTTTTTTTTTTTTTATAAAACACTAACATTTTACTTATACTTTTTTTTTATCGCAGATTCATATTTAAACCTGCCATCAAAGTAGTTAAATTAGCGTTCGATGTTAAGAATTCTTTGTCATATCTCTTTTTTGTTTGGTCGAAATATGACATGTTTGACTGTAATTTGAATTCGAATTTATTTTGATTGAAGTTTGAAACAAATTTCTTGCTTGTCAGGATCAAATCGTTATTTTTAGTTAACCGTGATAGAACTTAAAATGATAGGTGACCTTTATGGTGAAGATTTTATCAGTGCTTGTATTTTCTTAAATTAATATATCAGATTACAATAGGCCCGATTCGTGGCAATGTGCGCCACTGGTGAGCATGAGGGCGGAGCTTTGGCATCCTCTGGCAGCTTTGTTGTAGAACACTGTTTCGAAAAACGAGGGGATTCGATGGCGCATGTAACGTTCAGCATCTTGCCTCGTTTATCGGACTACCTAGTGGAAGTTTTCCGGGTTCTCTCACTACGGTACGCTAATCCGGTGTATTACCCCTTTAAGTCCAACCGTAAAGGAACTGCCCTCCTTCTTTAGCTACTCGTAATCAGACTTCTACCTAATTATTAAAGAGACTACTTACTTCAGACTTCTACCTAAGGTTGATCCATCACAATAGATGTTGCCCCTCCCCCCTCTCCCTTCTTCCTTGAGACCACACGGGTTCATGGACTTGGTCTAGATGTTGCTGTCGACCAAGTGGGATAAGAAATAATAGATATATTGATAGATTTTATTCGATCGGAAAATTTTATACAAAATAATAGAAAACAATTGAATTCCCGGCGTAGATCTATAAAATAACACATGCATCTTTTTTTTTTAATTTTAATAAGATATTATATTAATAATTTTATCTTTTAAACATAACATAATATTTAAAATGAATATTAAATTCTATAATAAATATTTACAAAATTTTTTAAAAAATACATTCGATTTTTGGCAATTCATTTGAATCAACACATGCATAAACCATGATAGCACTATACAATTGCATAGATTTCATGCAGAAATCTAAGTAAAATCTAAAAATCCACGTAATTAAAAAAAAAAATTAACTAGAAGTAAAACTGAGGTATATTTTTAATGTCGTTTTTCCTCCTGAAATGTATGCATATGCGACAAATAGACAATTATATACATTTTTTCTATGTTTCAGTGATATGAATACTCCAAGATATAGTTTAAAATGATACCAGACAAATAGAGTAGAAGGAAGAGCAAAGATAAAAAAATCCAGACAGAAAAAGATCTATACAAATACATACTCCTTAATCCTCGAGTCAGACAAGTTAAAGATAAATGATTTGGCCTAGAATTTAATCCCATCTCTCTTTGCCAAGTCGCGACTTCTTCCGGAAACGAAGATAAAAAAATAAATATGAAAAAAAAAATGCATACATCTCCACTAAACAACCATCAGATGCTGGGATTTGTTTTGTAAAGAGTTAAGAAATTCATGGAATGGATGCAGCAAAAGTAAAATATCTTTCATATACATACTTTAAAAATATGAAGAATTTTATATTTCTTGAAGGACAACTGCTAACAACTGGTGCACTAAGTAAGCCATCTTTCATATATAACAGCCTTTTAGACTTTCATTTAATAAGTATATTTTATTAATTCCTTTTCCACTTGATGGAATTTCAACAAAGAAATAAGTATAGATTCATATAAATAGACTAGAGAGTTGAAATTGCTGTTGTCAAGAGTTGTATGCTGTTTTTTTTTCCATTTAAAAGACCCTTGGAATGTAAAAATAAGTAGTCATATTTTAAAAATATGCGAAGTTATATTTCTTAACAACTGCAGCAAAATGTAAAGAATTTTATACATAACCGTCTTTTCAACACTCATTTTAATATGTTTATTTTATTAATTCCTTTTCCTCTCAGTGGAATTTCAACAAAGAAGTAAGAATAGATTTATGTAAAGAGACTTGAGAGCTAAAATTACCGTTGTCAATAGTTGAGTGCTGTTACCTCGTATACGAAGTTATGATATATCTAGGATGATTATAATTAAAGTCCCACTTTCAAAATTCTGTAAAAAGACAACCACTCGTCACAATGAGTCCACATTTCAACTGAAGATACTTGAAAAAGGGGGAAACGGTACGGCATCAAAAAAGTTCAAAAGTGTATTATTAGAGGACATAAAGTAAATGAATTCGGCTGTCAGTGATATTTTGAATCGAAATTGCAACGTATTTGGCATGAGTTTCACAATGAATCAAAGGTAGTGTTCAATGTGCTTGATTAATTCAGTTTTTTGACAACAAAAATTACTAACAACTGCAGCAAAATGTAAAGCCATCTTTCATACATAACAGTCTTTTTCAACACTAAAATTACCGTTGTCAAGAGTTGAGTGCTTTTTTTTTCTTGGCTCTATACCTCGTGTACAAAGTTATGATATATACAAAAGAGAAATAGACAGCCATAACTTTAATTTATGTAAAAGGGTTTCATTTTTAAAAAATAAAAGCAAAAATATGCTATGTGTCTGGTACGAATTTTGAACGCTCTCAAGCCTTCCTCAAGGGTAAGAGAATCTCAAGAGCCAAAATTGCTCTTCTCAAAGTTGAATGATACTCTTGGAAGTAGAACACTGCTTTTTTGTTGGCTCTATACATGTATGTAAAGCAATGATTGGTATATATATATGAAACAGAAAAAGACAGCCATGCATTTTAATTTCTCACTTTTAGAAAAATAGAGACAAAAAAAATGGTACTCAGAAATCAAGGATGAAGTGTCTGATACGAATTTTGAATGCAGATTTCATCATTAGTGGCGCAACAGCCCGTTGGTGGGCCAAGGCCGTCTGCCTGCTGGCAGATTTCTAGACAGAAGATGTGTCTATTTTTATGCGATAGGGTTCTCTACGCCCAACGCTCTACAGCCATATTAGACCGGGACCTACGGTTTCAAGTGGATTCCGAACCACTACAAACATCCATGGCACCGCCGGGACTCAAATACGAAACCTGTGGCACCAAACGCCAGAGCGCTAGTCAATCGGCCATTCCAGGCCCCGAATACAGATTTAGTGTGATATATTTTCCTTGCCTTAAATATATGCCTTTCCATATATATTTTCCTTGCATATATTTTCCTTTTCTTCCATTATAAAATGCTATGAGTGAATTATAAAAATACACGCATAATTAAATTTTTAAGGATAGAATTTTAATAAAATTAAATGCCAATTATTTCTACTTGGATCCTAGCATTTTTCTTTTATATTGATTATACTGTCTTAAATATAATTTGAAATTTCTTAGGCGTTTAGTATTTTCGATGCGCAGATTTTTTTTAAAGTCTGTACCCTAAAATATAACGATTTTTAACACGGAATATAACTTTCTATGATGGATAACTAGCATAAAATTTGTGTGTTTCCATTTTCATAGAATTGTAATATGTATGATTATTAATTTTTTACAGTGTGGAGGCTTTAGATAAGTGCACTAACCAATACAGAGGTATTCCCAAAACTAACTATTAATAATTATAAAAATAAATATCAGCAATATATGTCACACAAAGAATGAAATAAACAAAAAAAAATCTATAAGAAGAAAGGAAGCGAAAAATGTTGTTGACGTTATAAATCTAAAAGCAAATCTAAACATTGTTTAAATTATTTAACCATAAGACAATTTGTTCAGAATTCAGATCGGGCATTTAAAATATGAGTAATTTGACATTTAAAATTAAATTATAGTTTCCCCTCAAGCTTTGTCGAAATATAAGACAATGAAAAAGCAAAGCGAATTAAATGATGGTTATCATATTTTCTTCAGTCTGGAAAAGAACGACAAAAAAGAATTTAGAGTGGAACACACTCAAAGCTCACTCAATTTATTTTACAATCATTGTGAATTACAATTTTGCTAAGCTTTCCAAAGTATGAAAATTATTTATTATTTAATATTTAAAATAGATTTAATTGTAAAATTTATAATTTATACAACTTGCATTTGATTATTTTTTTTTTTTTTTTTTATTTATTTATTATCACCTAATTATTGGGTTAAAAAATAGTAGATACGGCCAAAGTACCGCACTTTGTCTTCACTTTAAATTCTTTTTTATTTCTGGAAAATCATATGGTTATATTAAATTTTTTAGCATAAGATAATTTTTTTTTCATTTCTTTGATTTAGAAAAATCTATTTACAACTTTTATAAGGGGTTTTTGGTATAAATTGTTAATTTTGATTGCGAGGTAATTTTAGGCTCCATTCAAAATGTCTCCCACCATATATAGTTTTTTTTTTCTTATATTCTGGAATTTTTACAATCTAATAAGAATCTCTTCAATTCGCAATGTTTCATTTGTTTGTCTTTTTTTTTTTTTCATTTTACTTTAGAGTATATTTCATCTCTATTACAAACAGCAGTTTTTTTAATTCGCATTCTCTTTTAGGTTCTGGCATTAAATTAATGCGTTAATCAATGTTGTACACAATTTCTGTCTCTGTGCTGGTCAATATTTACGTTCTTTTTTCCTTAGTAATAATGATGTCGTCGATGCCTTCTTGAACATTTCGAATTACATGCTTTAAGTCTACAACATTTTGTATATTTTCAATTTATTTTGCCCCATAGAAGAACCCCTTACTTTAATTGTTTATCTTTGAACAAGGCCGTCCCCTTCTGCCACCAAGTGCATAGATTCGGGTCATCCTTAGCCTACTTGCAGTACCGTCGAGGCACCCCAGTCAACCACCACCGGGGTATTGGAACTGTGCCATCTGCGCTCATAATACTGCGTTCGTCGGGAGACCACTTCTAAACGGTGAGATAGTTTTGTTACGAAAGATAACCAATAAAAATTTGGGTTTTCAACAGCATAAAAAGACCTATAACATGCATGAAGACTTGATGGGCAATCCACATGAGAAAACTATCAGAAATCCAGGTGTGTTGAAACCTTTGACGAATGCAGATACATTAATGTCATATTCATAATTCTGTAGCTTGAAGAATTAGTCGTTGTAACTGCAGAAAATAGTCAAGGAATACATTTGCATTCTAACAATGAAGAATGATCGGATATTAAGAAGTTCATTGATGTATTTAAAATAAACATATTCTAAATATCAGAGAGAGTCAAAAAAATATGCGAAGTTTCTTGTCAGTGTTTTTGTACACTCATTTTCAAAATTTTCATCCTTCTATCCCACTTTTATGTAGTGTTTTTCCATTTGTTTGGTATTCTGGAACTTTTACAGTAGCAAGAAAATCTCTAGAATACAATGTTTCATTTCTTTTCTTTTCCTTTATGCTTTGCAGCATATCTTCATGTGTATTAAAAAACAGCAGTTTCTTAATTCCTTTCCTCTTTTATGTTCTAGCGTTTAATCATTGCGTTGATCAATGGCATCGACTATTCCAGTCTCTCTGCTCATGTTATTTTTTATTTTATTTTCATATGCCTTCAATGTCTTCTTGAAGCTGACCACATTTCAATTCCTTGCTTCACGTCTACAACATCTTACATATTTGTTTTGCACCCTGAAAGAACCCCTTACTTTAATTGTTTATCTTTGAACAAGGCCGTCACCTTCAGCCACCAAATGCATGGATCCGGGTCGTCCTTAGCCTACTTGCAGTACCGTCGAGGCAACCCCGTCAACCACCGAGGTGGCGAAGGTATTGGAACTGTGCCATCTGCGCTCATAATACTGCGTTCGTCGGGAGACCACTTCTGAACGGTGAGAGCGTCTTGTTAGGAAAGATAACCAATAAAAGTTTGGGTTTCCCTGCAGCATGGAAAATTGCTAACATACACAAAGATTTGATGGGTGATTAACATGAGAAAACTATCAGAAATACAGGTGTGTTGAAACCGTTGACGGATGCAGAAGTATTAATGTCATATTCATAGTTATGCAGCTTGAAGAATTAGTTGGTGTAAATGCAGAAAAAGTCTAATACATTTGCATTACAGCAATGATGAATGATTGAAGGTCAAGTAGTTCATTGACTTCATTAAACGGGACAGATTTTAAATGTAGGAAAAAATATTCTCTTGTCACTGTTTTTGTATTTTCATTTTCCCATTTTTCATTTCATTTTTTTTAAAATTTTTTTTATATTTGTTTTATTTTTAGAATTTTGTAAATAGTTTTATCTTATTTTCCTCATTTGATTCCCAAGTTTTTGAAATTTAATAAATAAATGGATCTTGATTCAGTTCGAAGAATATACTAAAGCTTCCAAGATTAACAATAATAATTTCACTCTATCCCGTTATATTTGTAAATAGTCATAAAATTTTGAAGCTGTATGTTTAAATTGTTTTCCCTATGTGTAATAGTTTTTAAATTTAATACAACAACAGATTTTCCATGAACCTTTTAAGACAAAACAATAATGGTTAAAAAATGTACATTAAAACAATATAATAAAATAAGGATAACTAAAAAGTTAGAAATAAAAAAGAGAATTCCTTCTCTTAATATTCCGTTTAAGTTGACGTTCAGATGGATGATCATACATTAGCTGTTACATAAAACTTTGGAAATAAATATGTGAAATGATCGTAGAATATTCATGTGAAGGACATAGAATACTTTGTTACATAGTTCAGTTAATTATGCACTGCATTACAGTAGTTGTATACAAAAATGACATTCAAAAGGCAATTAAAAATAAAAATAATCATTTTGAATTACCAGTGTCGTATATATCATTCCCGTAGATGGTGAAGAACTCGACCTGACTGCTGCTTCTGGAATACATTTTCAGGAGGAGGTTTTTTAGTGCTCATGTTCTAAAAGTTGAATTATGATGAGTTTGGCAGCTCATTTTTTTGTATACATATAGAACTGTGCTTTCTTTTTTTTTGCAACTATTCACAAGAAATGTTGTACTTCTAATTTCTCATCTTTAAGGCGAATTTTCTATTTGGGTTCGTTTAAATTTATTTAATGTTCCATATTTCTAGTAGAATTGTAGAAATCTGATTTGAAGACCTCTCATCCTATTTTAAACCCCGATTAAAATCGGTCACCAATTGTTGTCCATCAAAATTCTCGTAAAAGCAGTAAATTTGACCTTCTTGCAAAAGCAGTAAATTTTTAAAATAAAGAACAATCAGGATCGAAAATGTGGTACTGAATTTATTGTTATTGTTGTTGATGAGATTATACTTTCCGAATAACTTATACATTCAGATTATGAATAAAACCACAAATTCTATAGAGAAAATAATACCTGAAACTTGTGGGCTAAAGTTTAAGATGTGGCAGGATGTGATTCTTCCAATGGCGTTTTGAAGAGTACAACTTCACCTAGTTGCGTGAAATCATAGATGCAATCTTCTAGTAGCACAACTTCGTCAGATGAATTTTAAATACCCAAGTGATGTCTGGTTTTTTTTTCCTTTCCAACAACTAGATTGCAGACATTTCTATGGATTTTGAAATGTGATTGTAACGCACATTTAATACTGCGCTAAATAGTAATATTGATTATACGATTTATATTATATTTTATTTTTGTTTTGAAAATTATTCGAACTCCACATTCTATACTAGTAGACTGACTCATTTATTCCAATAAATTAACCTATCAAAAAAAAAAATAAGATAATAAAGATTTTTTATTTTATTTTTTACTTAAGTGGTAATAAATATTCGCCCCAAATATATCAAAAAATTATTTAATACGAAAGAATAACTTCCTTAAATTAGTAGCAATTAAATTATTTATTTTTTTAAACCTTTAACATTTAAAAATCTATCAAACTTGCAAAAAATAAAGAAAAAAATAATAGGGAACCAAATCAAGTTATAAAAATTGACATTAAGTTCTTTTGATGAATTTTAAAATAAAGTTTAAAGAACAAATTTTCTCATATTTCTACTTAGTAATTTAAATATTTAAAGTTAAAGGATTGCAAAATCGAATTTTCTTACACACACAAATTTTTATAAAATTAATCTAGAATGATTTTTTTGATTTTAAATTGAAAAGCAGATGCGAAGTATAAAACTAAAATATTTTCAACTATCTTTCACAAATCGCATTCAAGCATTTTTATGGATGTTTTTGTTATTAACTTGAATCAAGTCGTACTTCTTTTTATGTAATTGTATTTTTTCCAACGCTCCTTGTAAACATATTAGCAAAATTTTAATTTTTAATTCTTTTGTCGGGATTAACATAACATTCTGTTACTTTAGAAGTATTTTCAGGAAAGTAAAAAATATTTCTTTATGCACATTATGCGACATAGTTTTAACACCAACTTATTTTTTGATGAAAATATAGAAATTAAAAATTATTTACGGCAAATACGGCAATTTTCATAATCAGTACTTAACACTGGCTTTTGTTTGTTCAGAAATAGAAGAGGCGTTGTAAATTATTTATACAAAATGTGATATTAAATAAACATTCTTTTCTAAAAAAATAAAATGCGACTTTGAAGGTTGAAAATCGTAACTACTAATTTTTACAAGAGGACGTCTCATTATTGAATTGAGCTTTTATGCTGATGCTTAAAAAAAGTGAATCTGCAAATTGTTCTTCTTTACCATGAGCATTGATTTCGTCTGATGGATCACATGAAATGAGCCATAACATGCAACAGTATAATCAAAATTAATTTTGAATGAACTATTCATAGGTATAATCAAAATTATATAAAATAAGGAAAATATTACTCATTAAATTAAATATTCTAATTTTAATAATTTTAAATTTTTTACCGCGTCTTACTTAAAAGTAAACTTCAAAAATAATCTTACCTTTATTAAAATTCAGTGAGCAGTGTGATTTTTATATGTTTTCAAAGAATATGATCTCTTTTTTTTTTTTTTTTCTTTTCAATTTGTAAAACTTTTTATCACGAGTTCCTTTTTTTGATTTATACTTTTTTTTTGGAGAAATACAATTCCTCGAGAGAAAATTTAGTTTTAACAAAATATCTTCAAATTGCCGGAAAATACTTTCTCTCTAGATTTTTTTACCTAAAAAAAAAAATAAATAAATAAATAAAACTTTATAATTTTGAAGAAATCATTTTTATTTTGATATGAATGAATAACAAAGCAAAAAGTTGAACTCAACGTCTGTATTTAAGAATGATTTCTTATTCGAGAAAATAAATTTCAACAAATCAGTGAGAAACAAATTTTATAGTTATTGCAAGACACTTTAAAAAAGACATAGACTTTAAAAAAAAAAGGGTAAAAATTCAAAACAGTTTGCATAATTAGCAATGATTTTTTCATCATTCGAGAATAGATGCCTGCAGTTGTACTAGAAAAATCTCACCTGTAATCATTCATTTTATCGATAAATTTGTCAACAAAAATTTACAATAAAATTTTGTCATCAACTATCTCAAAAATTGCTTCGAAATATTTTTCTATTTCAATTACAACCCTGGATTATTTCATATTACATTTTATGCGAATACGTTTTCACCAACGCTGCAATTATTTCATCAAAATGTGTAAAATTTTAACTTATTAATCTTTTTGCATTAATTACAAAATATTCCTTCATTTTAGAATGTTATTTAAGAAAAATCTAAATTTTACCTTTTTTTCACCACATTTTCCGATATTGTTTTTGCATCAAGATATCTTTCATGAAGTCTTCATATCTGATGCCTCTAAAATAACATGTTCTAAATACAAAAAAGTGACATACAACTAATTTATAATAGGCGTTTTGATTCATAATTATCAATTACTAATAACTCTTGTTCAGATGCAATAAGAGGATATTATTGTTAAATATATTTGCAGAACATGACACTATAAATAGCGTTTTCTGTATTAAATTAAATTCTTTTAATAAGAATTTAATTTAAATAAAAAGAAAATATTTAAATTAAATTCTTTTTAACAAAAAACTATCTTGTTATAGTACTTATCAAGTCTACAGTTCCTTGGAAATAACGAATCAGTAGTTTAAAAAAAAAAAATTGTCTGTTCTTTTGAAATTTAACAATATTTATCATTGATTTTTAGAGTTTATACCATAAAGAGAGATTTGTCCCACAGTGTTTGATCAATTTTATAAAATAAGCCATAACGCACATATATGAATGATTATTTTATCAAATTTTTTCTAAACAATCTAAACGGTCCCTGCAATAATACTTCCTACACAAGAAATCGAAAAAACATAATTTATTATATCATTAGACAACAAATAGGCATTTACTTGACGTTTTTCAAAAATATTTATTATATGTACTGCTAAATATTAATTTCATTCTAAATTATAATGATTTAAAAACATTGCAATTGCTACAATAATTATCAACTAGTATAATTAAAATATTATATACACAATTTTTATCAAATTAATCATTTTAATTTGAATAGTTTCTTATTTATTTTTAGTATCTTACATAAAGTAATCATCAAGAAAAATCATACCTTCATTAAATTCCAGGTTCTATGATCTAGTTCGCATTTGTTTCTTTCAGATGATAAGAATTTGTTTAAAAAACTTGGCAAAAAATATAAAGCGAAATATTAATTCCGAAGCAATTAAAAATCATATCTTTAAAGGAAAGATAAAAACTCATTCTGTCCATTAAATATTTCAAAAATAAACCATTCTATTACAAAATAAATTTTTAGAATACAATTAATCCATATGTTGCCATACGATGGAATCGGAAATATTAACATTAATTAAATTAATATTAAAATACTAAATTTTATATTAATATTAAATTAATATATATTTAATATACATTAATATTAAATATATATTAATTAAATATTAATTAAATTAAATATTAATATTATTCTTTCGGAAATATTAACCAAACGATTGATAAATAAAAATAAAATTAAAATTGTAATTCGCTTGCAGACCATTTTTTAAACCTTTTTTTTTCTAAAGTTAGTTATTTTCTAATCGTTTGGCAAGGATTAAAAATTCGTTGTCAAGATTATGTGTTGATCACGAGTTTGAGGATAACAATACTTTATCGAATGAGTCGAATCCGATGAAAGCAAATCTAAATATCTCCATTTCGTTGACACGATGCATTTGAAAAAAAGGACGACATCACGTGCACATATGATTTCTAAATAGTATGAAGGAAATGTATCATTGGTATCGTTTCAAAACGTTTGCCTTTACAAGTAAGTTTAAGTTTATAAAAGAGACAAACGAAACAAGCGATATATTTAATCATAATAAAAACATCAAACGGATAATGCCATTGAAAGGATGGTGAATAAATACTTTTCATTCAAGAAAATTTCTTTTATTGCTCCGTTGTAAGCTGTATCCTGTATAATAAGTTGCATGATGTGCTGTATGCTGATAAGCTAGCCAGGTTTTGGCCCTTAGGGTATATTTTGCTATAATGCTCTTGCATTATAGCAAATGTATCCCTACATTTTGCTAGAAGGTTCTTTTCTATAATTATATATATATATATATATATATAGCCTTCTAAGTTAACTGGGTAAGCTTTTGATGTAGTGTAAACTTTGTCGAAGCTCAAAATATCAATATCTAACATTCCCACTGGGAATAAACTGTACGAAAAACCCGTAAGGCGGGAAGATTCTATACATTTTGGAAAGAAATTTAAGAAAATGCATCACAGAACTATAGGTTCATCTCACCACCCGACTCAGATCCATGCTCAAGTTTAAATAAAATCCTTTTATTTTGGAGCGGCATCACTTTTATATTAATTCGGAAGAATTGTTGCTTTTCTGTAAGCATCGATTTACATAGAATTGGCTTAATACAATATTCTGTAGAATGCTGTAATTGAAACAGCTTGATTATTGTTTATAATATTCTTGGAATTTTTAAACAATTATGGAAATATAGTATTTCTTGTTAAAATAAGCAATATAATATTGATAGCATTGGTTGGCTGGGAGACGAGAGAGATTTCCTCTTCTGCAATCATAGCATCATCTTGAAGCTTATCAAATTTGTTAGTAAAATGTCATGTGGACTATGTGGTGAAGCTATTTGGTTAAGGTTGTGAAGCTTTTCGGATCAGAGGAAGGTGGTCTTTTTGTTAAACGGATCCAAGTTGTTAATTCAGTCCGGGCAACATGCTGTCCCCTTGTAAGTTATCCAAGTTGATAAATCTAACAGAGGAACATTTTTAAATGTCAATAAATCATTTATCGAATTATTTTAGTATCGAATCATGTGCACGCATTAACAATTTACAGTAGAGGAATTGATTTCATGTTCTTTTCCTTTTGCATAAATAGGCTTATTGTGTTTAAAAATTTTAATCAGATGTAAAAAATTATATTTAAAACAAAACTCTGTTATAATTTAATCTATGTGAAAGTGCTGTAATACTACTGTGCCCAAAAAATAAGACCAATTACTATTAATATTAATTCAAAAATATTTAATATTAATTCAATTAAATTACCAATTAATATTAATTCAGACATTTCGAAAATCGCCGAAATCAGTCTTAGCGTCTCAAGCGTAACTCAAACATTAATGAATATTTTTACGTCAAATTTCATACAGATGTCGAGCACAGTGCCAAGAACCTAAAAAAAGGAAAAAAAAAAATTGAAATATCATATGACCGGGCAATTTAAATTGAAAATCAGTCTTACTTTTTGGACACAGTAGTATTTAGACTTTTGTAACAAATATGTGGGATCTATGAAAGCATTTTCTTGCGTCTTCATTTTTTGAGAGAATTCTTCATTTCCTTTTCTGAACGAGAGTCTATTTTCTATTTTTGTCAACTGATTCCACATTCCTAAATATTCCATATCTATTGATTTTGCCTTTCCTAGTAACAATAAAAGGGCCTGATGGCCGTGTGACTAGCCGAGGAGGTGCCATGGGATGTGTGCAGTGGTTCTGAATCCACTTTAAACAGTAGGTCCCGGTCTAATATGACTGTTGGACGTAGGACTGACAAGAAAACGTAAAAAGAAACTTCTCCGTCTCGAAATCTGCCTGCAGGCAGATGGATTTGGTTCAATATGAGGTAGCTGCGTCAATGACGAAGTAACAATAAAATCAATTTGATACGATTTTTAACAAATCCTTCCTTTTGCAAATTACTTAAACTATATTTTTATTAAGGAAAACGTAACTCTCCGTATGGCATTTTCCTTCTCTATGATATAAAAACGTAAAATGAGATTTGGCAATATTTATTCAGTTATTTCTAATGGCTATTTCCGATGTTTGGAGAATGATGGCCAAGCGACTGGTGCTCGTTGCCACAGGTTTCGGGTTCAAGTTCCGGCGGTGCCATGGATGTTTGTAGTGGCTCAGAATCCACTTTTAAACCTAGGTCCCTGTCTAATAGGACCGTTGAACGCGAAGTTCACAACCCTATCCTGTAAAAGAAAAACATCTCCTATCTCGAAATATGCCAGTAGGCAGACGCCTTGTCCCACCATGGGGCTGTTGAGCCAATGATGGTTCTCGAGCCTAATGGCCGAGGGCCTAGCGCTCTGGCGTTCGGTGCCACAGCTTTCGAGTTCGAATCCCTGCGGTGCCATGAATGTTTGCAGTGCTCGGAATCCACTTTAAACCGTAGATCCCGGTCTCAAATGATTGTAAAAAGCATCACGGAACCATATCAGCCTTCTACCTACGGGTGTGCTACTTCACAACAGAGCGGTCAAATGGCAAATTGACTAGCGCTCTGCTTCAGGTTCGAATCCTGGCTCTGTATGGATGTTCGTTGATGGTTCAGAATCCACGTTCAACTGTCGGTCCCGATCTAATTAGCCTAAAGTGTGCACAAAATGACCGTAGAGCGACAAACAAACAAACAAACTAAAACCATCAAAACATACGCTGCCCCCTTTCCCTCCATCCATGAGTAGTCTGCTCATGGTCCATCGCTCACTGCAGGACACTGAGAATTAGTCACAACCCAACACAACACATATATGATAGTTCTCAGTGTTTATGATGGTAGTTTTATCGTTTCTGAAACTGGTGCCATTTCACTGTCGGAAGTAAAATATTGTCAAAAATAATTGAAATGAAATTGGGCCCGAGCCAACGTGTTGATCAAAATGAAGAACTTTTGGTTTTTGTTGCGAAAAGAGATGTGTGTGCAAAAAGCTTTGTTGTTCGAGAAATGTAAGTTGCTTACTTTTTTCACTTTGAAAATGCATTAAAAATATGTTGTTATTCTTTCTTATTTGCTCCTTCAGAGAAAGCGAATGGATGTTCTTTTATTATACCACAGAATGACAAAATCTGTTTTTTTTTTTTAAAAAGGGAAGAAAGCATTCTCTAAAGAAAAATTGTTTTCGGCTCTTTTTAGGCAAATGCGTAAACTTCTTTTGTATCTTTTTCTTTTTAAACCTTTTTCACAAAAATGCATAGTGGCATAATCATATTATGGTCTTGGTGCATCTTTCTATTTACAATTTAATACAATCCAGTACTTTTGAATAAAGCTGTTTTTTTCCCTTTTTTTTTTATGTTTAAAACAGACAAGTATGCTTACTTCATTTGTAAAAATGTCAACAATATAAATGAAAATCAAATATCTTTTAAAGTTGCTTGAAAATCATTAAAAAAAGTTGTTTGTTTCATAAATTTAATAATATTTCTGAAGAAATGCAAACTTGTAAACAAAACATGATACACATAGTATATTGTATATTTTGTTTTTATAAAATTATTGAAAAATATTTATATTGTCGTTTCTGCGTATGTTGATATTCGTTAGTCTTTTACCAACTCATTGTCTACTTCAAAGTCATGTCAAAGACATTTTAAGGTTACAGTGATTTGTTTACTCTTAAATAATAAAATCTTATTTTTTATTGAATTTTTTTTTTTCAATTAATAGTGAAATGGCCTGCCAAATATCAGAAGAGGTACATATCCGGCATTATAAGTTTTTTTGAGTTTCACAAGGGTAGTAATGCAACGGTTGCTACTAAAAAACATTATCGATCTTTCCAATTCAAACCGATCAAGAGCGGTGTGGTGGCCAAGTTGTTAGCGCTCTGGCCTTTGGTATCCCATGCTTCAGATTCGAATCCTGGCAGTGGCATGGATGTTTGTGAGGATGCGGAATCCACATTAAACTGCGGGTGCCGGTCTGTTTAGCCCTCGTGTGCACAAGATGACCGTAGAGCGAAAAAACTAAACCAAACCACACCGTACCGAACCGGAAGAACCACACCTTTAGAGAATGGCATGTTAAGGGCGGAAGAGAAGCAAATCCGTTGTCAAATAATCGAGGAACTGTGAAATGCCCTTAACCAACCGCTGGTTGACCCTCCAAGAGCATTTGCACAAGATTGGTAGCAGGTGTTTGAATCTCGCTTAACGGGTCCGAAAAAAACAAAACTAACCGATCCACCACATGCAAATTATTACTTCAGTGGTGCAATGGCGTGTTTTGATTACTTGATCACTGGAGATGAAAAATGGGTCCTCTACAATAATTCAAATTACAAAAGGCGGTGTTTGTCCCCGAATAAGTCGGTTTTACATTTCAATAAAGAGCTTTTGTGTATTTGTTATAGTATTCGTGGGGTTGTTCATTTTAAAGTGCTGAATTTTGGCCAAACTGTGAATGCAGACCTTAACTGTGAACAATTGGATCGAGTAAATCTGTCTTTAATTGAAAAGTGTCTAGCGATTGTCAACAGAAAAGGTGTTATTCTGCAACACGATAATGCAAGACCACCACCACTACTACTACTACTACCACCACCACCACTACACTACTACTACTACAACCACCACCACTACTACTACAACCACCACCACCACTACTACTACTACAACCACCACCACCACTACCACCATACTACTACTACTACTACCACCACCACCACTACTGCTACTGCACCACACCACATCACTTTGCCTAGATCTCAGTTGCCCCTTTACAGTTTGGGAAGGATGTGAGTGAGAAGTCTAATTGGGCTCTGTGAAGCTCTACGGTCATAGGAGACCGGGACCTTCGGCTTAAAGTGGATTCATAACCACTACAAACATCAATGGCACCGCCGGGATTCGAAACCTGTGGCCAGAGCGTTAGATAATGCAAGACCGCACTGCGCGAGACGAATCTTGGAAAAATGAATTTGGGATGGGAAGTATTGCCTCACCCACCACACTCGCCCGATAATGCACCGACGGATTTCCGTTTATTCCGCTCACTACAGTATTTTCTGAGAGGCCAAAAATTTGAAAATTCGGATAATATCCAAAATATCATCTCTAAATTTTTTTTGCTCAAAAACTAATTAATTTTTATTGACCCGGCATTGAAAATTTGCACACAAGATGGCAAAAGGTTGTCAATAATGAGGGAGATTACATTATTGATTAAAAATAAAAACTTTGTAAAAATGTATCTGTTTGAATTTAATGCAGAAAAACGACATTACTTTCCGATCCCCCTAATAAATATTTTCATCAAAGAAATGCAAACTTTTATTTGCAAACAAAGCATGATAACGTATACTATATTATACTAATTACTACTATTTTTCATTTAGTAAAATTGTTGCAAAATATTAAAAAATACATATTTATGTTATTGTCTTTGTAGTTTCAAATGGCAAATATGTAGTCAATTCAAAGTTATCAACATTGCATTGCAGGGAAATATTGTAATATTATGATTCATCTTCATCAGTGATTTGAATTGTTATAGCAATGTGTACTTTATTCGATATATGATAATAAAACTGCCTATTCTTAAAAGAAAATTTAAATTTAAATCAAAAGTGGTCCTCATTCATGAATACTGTCAATATTTCTCTTTATACCGAAATGGGCTCATCAGGCGTAAAAGTTTGATTTTCTTTTATGCCGATAAACATTAAACATTGCTTGAACCCATTTCCGGAGATATCAACGTTCTGAAAACTAAAATCACAGTTACGAGCCTGACGAACGAGTAATTAGCGCTCTGGTGCCCGGTGCCACAGGTTTCGGATTCGAGTCCCAGTGGTGACATGGATGTTTGTAGCGGTTCGGAATCCACTTTAAACCTGGTCTAATGTGACTGTTGGGGAGCAGGGTTGGCAACCTTACCCCGTAAAAAAATAGCATCACGGAGCCAAATCAGACCTCCTACCTGTGGGTACTCCATCACAACAGCTGCCCCTCTATCCCTCCATCCCCCTTTCACGAGACCACACGGGTTCTTGGACTTGGTCTAGATGTTGCTATCTCCCAAGTGGGATAAGGAAACAACAGAACCACAGTTGAAGTATCAAAGTCCTGTTCGTAGATGTGGGGGAGATAAAATGTTGTCTATCACTTGAACAATTTGCATGTGATCAACAGTGTCCATAGTGAATCTTTCCAAGTTTAACTTGTTATAATAAATAAAATTTATTTCTTGTGTATCTGCAAATTTTGACTGAATTTTCTTTATAAATGTAGGATTTGTTTGTATGGTAATCAGCAGGCGGCGACATATCACGGTTGCTTGTCTTTGACAGAGCCTGTTTACAACATGGGGGGAGTATTCAACTTTGAACTCTGACCCCACGAGAAGGGGGCAGGTCCCCGTAGATGAAGAAAGGAAGAGAAGGCTGGTGGTCCCCGAGAGAGGAGTGAGATAGGGCAGGCTGCGTCAAGCAGCGAGAGAATATGATTATGATGTATTAATTGTTAATGTAAATATCGCTGTACATATAACCGTGCTTAATTAAATGTTTGTTGTTGAGAGAAAAACAACGTTTCGTTAATGTGTTTTGAAATACACCCTTAGACAACCCACTCCAGCCATTATACCATTGTTAGACTGGTAGAGAAGTCTACAAAAACTGTAGGTTCGGCCGGCATGAATCTACATAAATACAAAAAGAAATATATATGTTTAGAGGTTAATTATGGATTAGATGGAAAATATTTCGCTATTCTTTCGTAAATGATTCTTTATATATTTTAAGTAAAGTAAGTGCACATGCAAATGCCAAGTGCACAATTGATGAATATTTATAGATGTTATGCATGTTGGACGGAGCTTTAGGCTATTTACATAAAGTAGGGTTCAGTACAGTTCTGATTTCAATGAGCGCCTTATGAATCCTCACTTAAAGTTAAAGCAGGGCTGTATACATTTGAAATGTTTAATATGACAATAAATGCAAATCAATCTTTATAAAAAAAATTTATTTTCTGCATATGATAAATGTATCAATAGAATAACTTTTTTTCTCTTTACCTGTTTATTTACTTATCCTTCATGTTGTAATTGTGCTCATCGACACTTATTTGGGCACTTTATTTTAAACAATTGCTTTCTTGTTGCTTTTTATTTCTCATAAATATATATATATAATATATATATAATATATTATAATATATATATATAATAATATATATAATTATAAATAATATTTCTATATAAATTTTCATTTAATTTTCATTTATTTTTTAATTTTTATCAAAATTCTTTATTTTGATCGTTATTTCAATTTTCATTGTTTAACATTAGGTTTAAAAGGTAGTGTTATCGCGTAGATTAAACTAATACCAATGCTAACTTAAAATGAGCCCTTTATTTTCATAGTTGTTGAACAATTTTGTAATGAATAGTTTAACATATTTAAAATAGTGGGGTATGATGGGTAGCGCTCTGGCGATGGGTACCACGGGTTTCGGGTTCGAGTCCCGGTGGTCCCATGGACGTTTGTATTAAACATTATTACAATTTTCTTTAAACCGTAGGTCCCTGTCTAATAGGATCGTAAAGCATTGGGGGGTAGTGTTACTCGCTTTTTGCAGCATATCTTCAAGTTGCACGTTCCCCTTATATATAGTGCTAAATGAGTAACAGCGGTGAAGCCCTTAAAGATTAACTGTCTCTGTATTGCCAGCTGCATTAGGAAAAAAAGTGATCGGAAGTAAATAGAAATATTTTATTTAGAATTAATGAAAAAGAATAAAAGTTATGATTGTTACAGTTAAGTGTGTAAAAATATTTTATCTTTTGAAATTTGAATTTTAAGATAATTTTTATTCATAGCTGTGACTTTTCATTAAAATGTACTTCAAATGGATCCATTTAATTATTAAGTTTAATTTTGATATGTGCATTTATGTTGATATATCATTTGATTAACAAAAGCAAATAATTATTTTCATTTCTAAATGTTATTGTAAAGAAAACCAATTAATAGCTTTCTTTCAGTTACAAACAAAACTAATTCAAGTAAGTTTACAACTCAATGAATAGTTTTTTTTTCTTCTTTTGATGATAATTTGAATATGTTTTTAAAAAGATTGTCACAATCGTTATTTAAGACTTTATTTCTAATTAGTTCATTCAGAAAGGCATTTTAACAAAAGTAATGTTCCAGTCAATTTTAAATTAATTTTAATTACCTCATTTGAATAAAAGAACCTGCAAAATTAAGAAGCTATTGATTACTTGTTGCTAATTTATAAAAATTTTTGAAATTCTAACCGAAATTAATAAATCTATTTAATAATTTAATGAGTTTGTTTGTTTAGATAAACATTTAGTTAATTTTTTTGTCATTTAAAATAATTATCAAATTGTTATTTTCTATTAGAGATAAATGCAAACAATTAATTTATATGAAAGTAGTAGTTGGCCTGAATATATTATCCTTATTTACTAAAATACAATTAATACATGATAATATATTGGTGTATTGGATGTATATTAATGTAATGTTGTTCTAATGCATCTGGCAATACAGAGACAGTCTTTTGCCATAAGCAAGAGCTGAACCACCATAACTCATTTAGCACTACCCAGGGGCACGTGTAGCTTGAAGATAGGCGGGCATGAGCAACACTACCTCTACAACACTCTATGATCCTATTAGACCGGGAGCTGCGGTTTAAAGTGGATTCCTAACCACTCCAAACATCCATGGCACCGCTGGGATTCGAACCCGAACCTGTGGTTCCGAGCGCCATTCAGCCATCAGACCCCATTTTATTGATGTAATAATTTAAAAAAAACTATTTTTAAGTAATATTATTAAATTCTGGTAATTGTGTTATAGACAAAGCCAAGAATACATTTTACAAGCCTAAAGCTGGCAAAGGCTTAACATGAATTTTACTAAATAACTTTAAAAGAAGAATATTTCTAAATTTGTCATGGGTAGTTTATAATATTGAGCACCCCAATAGTGTGTCAACGTCATTTTCTAGAGCGGTATTAAATTTTGAAAGGACTTTCTGTTGTAAGTTGCCGCATTTGGTGTGACGTTGTTGTTGTTTCTTATCCCACTTGGCTGGCCAAGCCAAGCCCGAAGCCCACGAGCCCATACGTACTCATGATTGAAGGGGAAGGAAGCAGCTTCTGTTGTGATGGAGCACCCGTAGGTAGAAGTCTGACTTTAGCTCCGTGACGCTCTTACAGTCATAGGAGACCGGGACCTACGGCTTAAAGTGGATTCCGAACCACTACAAGCATCCATGGCATCGCCGGGACTCGAACCCGAAACCTGTGGCACCGAGCGCCAGAGCGCTAGACACTCGGCCATTCAGGTCCCAAATTTGTGAATGCCAACGGCACGCGGTGTTCCCAGGTGGTCACCCACCCAAGTACTGACCGCGCCCAATGATGCTTGACTTCGGTGGTCTAACGAGAACCGGTATATTCAGCATGGTATGGCCGTTGGCTATGGTGTGACGTAATGGAGGTTTGGTTTGTCGTTCTACGGTCATTTTTTGCACGCTTTAGGTGAGTTTGACCGGGACCTACAGTTTAACGTGATTCCGAACCACTCACAAACATCCATGCCACCGCCAGTATTCGAACCTGAAGCGTGCGGTATCAATTGCAGAGCGCTAGCCAATTGTCCATCATGCCGCGACGTATTGGTGGAGTCTCACTACGTAGTCTATGTATTACATATGTCATGAGCGAAATTAACCAATTAAAACTTAAATGTTAATTAAACCAGTCCGCTAAGCCATTTGGGACGTCTGTTGATTTTGACGTATTTTAATCTGGTATTTATATTCAAAAATTGCCCGACTCGTGGCTCAGTGGCAACGTGTGCCGCTGGTGAGCATGAGGGCTGACGTCCAATCCGCTGTGGACACTGTTTCAAAATGCAAAGGATACTCGAGGGTGTTTGTGACGTTCAGCATCTTGCCTTAGTCGGACTACCGGTGAGAGTTTTCCTGGGTTTCCCCCATATGATACGCCAATGGGCGGGTAGTTTCCTTAGCTGGACTACTATTACCTGCATTGCACCACATCACACCGCACCACAGCACTGTGCCTAGAGCTGAGTTGCCCCATTACAGTTTGGGAATGATGTGGGTAAGAGAAGTCTGACTGGGCTCCGTGACGCTCTTACAGTCATGAGACTGGATTACGAACCCCTACAAACATCCATGGCATCACCGGGACTCGAACCCCAAACTGTGGTCAGAATGCTAGTCACTCGACCATCAGGCCCTTCTTTCTGCATAGTGGCGATATATTGTGGCACCGAGCGCCAGAGCGCTGGACTCTCGGACATTCAGGCCACTCGTTAGCCGGACTACTTTCCGAGTTTTCTCCCATATGATACGCAAATGCTAGGTAGTTCCCCCTAAAAGTCCTCCCTGTAGGCACTCCCATCCTTCTTCAGAGTCACAGAGCCAAGTCAGACTTCTACCTACCGGTGCTCCATCACAACAGAAGCGCTGGCCTTTCCTACCATCCATGGATGGATTACTCATGGATGACCGTCCTGCACTGCAGGACACTGAGGATTAAACACAACAATATATTCAAAAATTGCTTTGATTAATGTTCAATGAGTTAATTAAATTCCTTTATTTACGTATGGAAAAACATTTAATAGAGCTTATTGTTCATTTAGATAAAAAATTTCTCTTTGCGAATAAGTTTATTTAATCCGTTTAATAAAATCTTCGTTGCATTCGTTTGTATTCTCAGATAAGATCTACAAACCTTCATTAAATTCATTTTTATTTATTCATTTTATTAATGTAATTATAATCATATTTTGCTTTTAATTCCACTCTTCAAGTAGACAAATGTGACAAAAAAAAAAATGGCTCCAAACCAGTACCAACATCAAAATATTTCAATTAAAATTATGCACTAAAATAATTAAATACAAAAGTCTCAAGAAATCAGCTATGAAATTCTTTATTTGTAAATTTATTCAGAACTATTATTCATAAATTATTCAGACGATTTAATTTTTGACCTTTAAACGTATTTAGTTTTATAATTTTTATTCTAATTAAAATGGCACATTGAATGAATGGATAAATAAATAAATATATTTTTAAATAAAAATCCAGATCACAAAAATTAGTGAATCTTTATTAAAATTCATAACACTAAATTTTGTATTGTTGTAAACAAATCAAGTTGATTTGAAAAGATATCCTATTCCCTGAAGGAAAAGATCTTCAAACTAAGAAATATTTCTACAAAAGAAATTCTTCGGATAATTAAGATATTCAAATGCCAACAATGGAAATATAATCCTACTGTCTAAATATTTCTCATTGAAAATGTAAAAAAAAAAAATTCTTTTTGCAAATGTATGACTTAAGAATAGCAAATCAGAGAATACGCCAGAAGTTTTGAATAATGATCTCATTCATTAAAAAACGAGTGATAACTATTGTTAATTAAAAAAATTATATTTAAGAGTTTTTAATATCAGTTTATATCCTAATTAAGTATTATATTTTTAGCATATGTGTTAAGCAATTTCAAATTATAGATTATTTTTCTCAAAAAAAAAAAAAAAAAAAATTATTCTCTTTTAAAGTATATTCTCTTTTCTTCTCACTATTTATTAACTCAAATTCGAATATTTCTGTTCTTTTGCATTCTATTCATTAATTGATCCCAATTGTATACCAGGGACTGCATGTAGTAGCTATTGTCACATCTCGGCCTATATTAGAACTATAACGCCTCAAGAAGAGGGCCACTTTCAGGTTCATGGAAATACTTTATTTACAAGCATTATATACATATACAGAACTCTATTTACAAAGAAATGAAAATTAAGTATGTAAATTTGATTTACAGGTGCAGTTCACTCCAAGGACTGAAATTTTCGGAGTTGTCGTGTCTACATCAAATATAAGTGCCTGGTCTGCGGCAGACCTTCATTACCACACGGTGTGACACACGAAACCACAAGGGACTCACTTTATAAACAGATGGAGTCTCCGGCCTGTTCAATCATGTTCAGAAAAAGAGAAAAAAAAAAAACATTTCTTATCGTCTCGTCGCAGAACACTCCTTCCCTTCTCCAAAAACCTCTTTTTAAGAAAATCAGTCGTTCAGCTTCCCTCACTTCTCATTGGAGTAGACATATTCTTGTCCCATTATTTATTACCAATCACAATGGAACAACTCATGGCGTAGTCCATGTACCCATCTGTAATTGTTTCGACCTGTAAAGGTGGCACAGACATTCGCTAGTTTTATATACATGGAATAACTACTGTCAGATTTGAGTGTCAGGTTGTTCTCATGAGTACAAAACACTAATTGCATGTAATATAAATATTCATGATACCTCTAATCTGCTATCAGATTCGTGGGATAGGTTGTTATTTTGCACTTGTTAAAGAATATACACTCCTTTCCCTGGGGACAGAAATGCTATCTCTTCCCGTTGAAAAATGCTACATTATTCTGTAAGAGATCGAATGTGACGGTGGTAGGATATTTGACAATATTACTCCTTGAAAAATGGCGATTTAACCAAGAAATGGTGAAATGAAATCATTTTCCTGCTTCACGTGCTTAAGAAACAAAATTGAGCCATCTACGTTTGTCATACAAAGTGTTAAACAAGCTTAGAGGGCATATGAACTTTAATAAAGATATACTTTTTATGAAGTTAATACTTTTTATTTTAAATAATCTATAAAGTTATATATAAAGTGAAGAAAAAATAGCAGATTTTAAAGTAAAGGAAATAATTTTTATGCTTTATTTCATGTTAATCTCATTCATTAAAAAACAAGTAATAACTCTAGTTAATTAAAAGATTTAAATTTAAGAGTTTTTATCAAAAATCGGTTTATATCCTAATTAAGTATTATATTTTTTTTTAGAATGTGTGTTAAGCCATATCAAATTATAAATTATTTTTCTAAAAAAAAAAGTCTTTCTGTTTATTTAAAATAAAAAAATTTTTTTTTTTTTAAGAATGTTGTTTTTTTTTTCTTATTATTCAATCCCTTCTATTATCTCACACTCTCCCTATATATATCTTGTTCAAATTTTCAATCGTTCATTAAATACTTTTAATCTTTCAACTCAAGTTCAAATGCATTTTTTTTTAACTTGCAGTGGATGACACTGGCTGTTAATATAGCTTTTTCAAATATTAAGTCAGTAATTAAATTTAATGAATTAATTTTAGTTTTTTTTTTTTTAGATTTAAGTTGCATGTATCTGCCAATAGATGGCCCAGATAAACTTAAAAAATAAATGAAAATTATTTATAAAGGACTTTCTGCAATATAGTGAGAAAAAAAGTAAGAATTGACTTTAATTTTTTTTTTTTTTATATCACTTGTTTATTCTTAACTCGAATTAGAATTTTTCTGTTGTTCTTTTACATTCTCTTTACTATTCCTTAATTAATCCCAATCGTATATCAGTGACTGTGTGAACTAGCTAGAAGTTGAATACTGTATTGATATGATATTTGACGGTTATAATACTGCTTTGAAAAATGGCGATTAAATCAAGCAACGGTGAAAAGGAAATCATTTTCCTGCCTCACATGCCTGGGAAACAAAATTGAGCCATCTATTTTGTATTACAAAGTGTCTAATAAGCGTAGAGGGCATTTGAAATATTGTAAAGTTATACAGATTTCATCATTATTGTCAGCGTTTTTTTTTATTTATAAAGTTTATATTTTTTATTTTATATAATTTATAAATCTACTTTTAAAGTAAAGGAAATTAATTAATTAAAATTAAAAGAAATTAAAAGAAAACATTTTTTTTTGCTTGTTTTCATGTTAATTTTATATTGGCAGAAAACTATCGAGCCACAAATAATTAAAAACGAAATTTACCAATAAAATTCCACATTTGGGACAGTAGAACTTTAATGTACAATATGAATGAAAGTGCCGTGGCTCATTGGCAACGCTCGCTGCTGGTGAGCATTAAAGCTGAGGTTCGGTACGCTGGTGGCATTATTGCAGACACTGTTTCAAAAACGAGGGGACCTGACGGCGTTCGGGACGTAAGTCTTGCTTCGTGAGTCGGACTACCTGGTGGTTTTTCCCGGATGTTTTCCCAAACCATGTTCTCATATGCGGGGTAGTTTCCCCCTAAAAAGCCTCCCGGAAGACACTGCCCTCCTTCTTCATCGTCACACAGCCAAGTCAGACTTCCGTCGGTCCATCAATAACATAAGTTGTCCTCTTTTTCGCCATCCATGAGTAGATTATTCGTGGGGTATCCATCCCGCGCTGCCAGTATTAGTGTGTGTGTGATTTTAATACTCATAGGTTAAAATAGGCTTATGTATTTAGCAACAACTAGAACTATTTTGTTGAGCACAATTTTCAAATCGAATATCATTTTGCTAATCTCATAAATTAATTAGTACTTATTTCTTAAAACGCATATTCGATCATGAATTTATACTCAAGACAATTGAGACCTGTTATCAGCGTAAGAAATAACACAGAATAAGAATTAAATCATGTAAAAACGTTTGATTATCGATACTAATACCCGTTTGTTCAGTACATTGATTTTTCTGTGCACTCGTAACTTGTAGTATTTTACTATTCGCCATTGTTTAACAGCTGTTAGGTATTGGGTATTATTGACATCGTATCAGCGTCGCAAATAAGCATTTAGATTCGTAGTCATCTTATCGGAGATGCAAGTAAATATTAGACGACATTAGCGTCGTATTAGCCAGCATGTATTCGACATCGTTGACAGGCTAATACTGGGATAAAATAATCACTTTCTGTTGAGTGATCTCCAGCGAGATATTCTCGCATTATTCCGTGGATATTCGCAATTCAGATGCTCCAATTTGATCGAGTAATACACAAACATATCAATGAAGATTGTTCTGAATTTTGTATTAGGTCGTTATAATTATATGAAGGTATAATGGTTATAATAGATAATATGGTTAAAATGTATGAGGATGGTTATAATTAAATCTTTATTAACATCTAGTCTTTAATATGAGATGAACTTCAAATGATTTCACAAATTGTTCTTCAAAAGAATATTATGTTTTGTATACTGTACATATTAAGAGATTGGTGATACAAAGGCATACTACAGAAATTTTAGTTTTATACACACTGGTGAAAATTATTCTGCCAAGAAAAAAAAAAAAGGAAATGAAAAATATTTTAATATATGGAATTTTGGATTATCGATATATAAATATAAATTAAGATTAAATATAATTATATAATATATGCTTATATTAATATAAGCATATATTATATAATAATATTTAATTAAATATCTAATGTACTTTAATAAACATCTTTCGCTTTCACTATTGTATGGCTAATTTTAGAAATGTTTTAAACAAATTTTAATTCAATTAAAATTCTTTTTTTTTTCTAATTCAGCTGGCAAATATGGCAATGCACAGCTGTTACCCATTTAGCACCCAAATATTACACAGGGGGCACGTATAGCTTGAAGATATGCTACGGGCGCGAGAAACACTACTTCAGGCAACGCTCTATGATCCTATTAGACCAGGACCTACGGCTTAAAGTGGATTCCGAACCACTAAAAACATCTATGGCACCGCCGGTACACGAACCTGAAACCTGTGGCACCGAAAGCTAGAACGCTTGTCACTCCACCATTCAGGCCCCACCACATACTGTAAACTATAAATATAAACGAAACACTTCTTATGAAAAGAAATATCTATTTAATAATTGAAAACATTTATTCTGACAGTTGATATAAATCAAATGAATTAAGTTAAGATAATTGTTTAATTTTTTTTTTTTTTTTTTTTTGCTTTCGATTTCAATGTCAGTTGTCGTTACATCCATAAATACTAAGTGTTAAATACAAAAATAAATTTCATGTTTTTCTGAATAAAAACTTTCTCTGCAAACAAATTTTTTTTTTTTTCTTCTAATTTTTGCTTATAAGTGTTCCATTCAATACGGATTCAATTTCACATCTCTTTTTCATGGAATTTTTTCAGTTTACAAATGAAGCTGAAAAAATTCCATTCTTAATCTTTGGGTAGGGTAAACACATCATTTATGCCATAATTTTTATTCTTACTTTTATCTCGATTTCTATAAAACATTGCATCAATTCTTTTAAGTTATCGTCATTCAATTCCTTCTATTAGCTCACACTCTTTCCTATATACATTTTCAATCGTTCATAAAATACTTTTTATTCATCCACTCAAATTCAAATACATTTTTTTTTATCTTGTAGTGGATGGCACCTGATATTAATACAGTTTTTCCAAATATCAATTCAGTAATTAAATTTAATTAACATCTCATTAACATCTAACAATATATGCAACTTTTTTTTTTTTTAGGTTTAAGTTGCATATATTTACCTAATAGATGGCGCCAGATAAACTTAAAAAATGAATGAAAATTATTTATAAAGGACTTTCTGCAATATAGTGAAAAAAAGAATTGACTTTTTAATTTTTTTTTTTATATTACTTGTTTATCGTTTCAAATGAGCGAAATATTGAATCAATTTTCGTAAATTAAAAAAAATAGATATAGTTTACATACACAAGAAAAAGTATTATACATGTTCAGACTTTTACACAGAAAAATTATACTCCAAATCGCTAATAATATGGAAAAAAATTCAAAGAAAATATTATGATTTATCCTTTGATGAATTAGAAAAAAAAAAAACATGAACATTTTCTTTAGTTGTTGTGACTTCGTCTACGGAAGAAATTTTTAGTTTTTTTTATCCTTAAAATATCTTGTTTATTTTTTGTTGATAGTAATCATCTGGCAACTTAAAGGTCCAGCAGGGTGCCATGATGTGATGTTCTTTTAGGAATATGATTAAATACACCCCTCGTCAGAAGAGATGGTTTTTATTATGTGAATAAAACCGGCGATTCCGAAATTATTACTTGTTTACTCAATCGTGCATGCGATAGTTATTGCTTCGTTCTGTTAAAGTAATCGGCCATTCATAAATGATTGCATGTTTATTACTTATAGCTTTCTATTAGGAACACTGTATTCCGGCTTACGCGTTAGTGACAGAAGTTTTCGGTATTTTTCTTTTACAGTTGTTTCGGTATCCTTTGGTGCTTTTTGATACGACGTTGGCAAAAGGAGGAAAATCACGCAAATGGCACTCTGCCAACTTTAATAAATGACACCACGCAATTTTGTATATCCAATTAGAAGAATGGATATCCAAAATTTTTTAAAATGACGATTTTTTTATATCCAATAAAAATAATGGTAGTTGTCTCCAATGAGAAAGTGTTAGTTGAGCAGCTACGAATTAAAGTGTCTCAAAAAATTTTAAATATTTAACAGCATCGTCCGTTACATCCAGGTCTGTTTATAATATTTGGCGACATATCACCCACCTGAATAGCAGAAACGACAGATCAAATCGCCAAGACTAGAAGAAAAGTACCAAGTTTTTTCATAGTTTGCGATAAATTATATAAACGCTGAATAAAACATTTTTCTGATATTTAAGCCTTTACTTTTTAACTATTAAGCCTTTACTAAAACTTAATCACGTTTCATGTATTAATTTAAATCAAAATTGGGGAAACTAAAAGTCAAATATCTGACTTGGGAAACTAACTTGTGATAAGGGGAACTGATGACCGAGTGGCTAACGTTCTGGCGCTGGTACCACAGGTTTCGGGTACGAGTCCCGGTGGTGACATGGATGTTTTTAGTGTTTTGAATACATTTTAAACCTGAGATCCCGATCTAATAGGATCGTAGAGCGTTGTGGGGGTAGTGTTATTCGTGTCCATAGCATGTCTTTAAGCTACACGGGCCTCCTATGTAGTGCTAAATGAGTAACAGCGGTGCAGCCCTTGATTATGGCATAAAGATTAACTGTCTGTGTATTGCCCGCTGCATTAGAATAACAACGTCTAACTTGTGATGAGAAATGGGGTGTATCCATACTAGTACTAGAATCCAACTATGGCCACTTGTTCGGTTTCGATGTTGAACAATATAATCAATAGTTGAAAATATCAAGAATTACTAATAAATTTATAACAAAAAAAATGTATTATTTAAAACAAAAACTTTCTTCCTCCCAACTATAGAAACATGTAAAAAATTTAAAAAATTTGTGCTATATATATTTGTAATTAGAATTTATATGCATGTGATTAAAATGTATACAAATAACATAATAATGAAAAATTTATTATTCTTGCTGTAAAGGTTCAAATACAAAACATATATGATGTAACAATATTAAAATTAATTAAAAATTCTAAGAAACAAGCAAAAAAACTTGGCAAAATTGCAGAATAGAGGCCGCTAGGATTTGGCGTCAAAAATTCTTTTCACCTAACTGCGTCAAGAAAGGGGTTGCGATTTTAAGTGAAGGGAATTGCAAACAGTACAAGAAATCCGGGCTATTACATTTGGTGACTTATCGCTCAGTTGACGCCACAAGAAAATCGCCAAATCCCAAAGGCCCCGATTTTGCGATTTTGCCAAAATTTTTATTTAAAGCTTATGATGTACATGTATGCTAATATTTGTTTAAATATATCAAAATTGGCTATATAATATAAGTGAGAGCAAAGCGTGTTTATTATATTAAGTAATGTACAATGTTTAAGTAAGTAGCAATAAATATTTAAAAATTGAGATCCTTTTATGAATTTTAATAAATCATGTATGAACAAACTTTGCTGGATGAATATATGTAAGGGAGTAAACACATATTCAATAACAGAAGTAATTTATGAACAATGGGTTAAAATATTACAAGAGCGGGAATTTTTGCACATTAAGGTTCCGCTTGTTTATGTGGCGATTTTTCCCTTGCGATTTTCGCTAGGTCGCCTCCCTAAACATACCTCTGTGGTTACAAAATATTATAGTTTGGCGAATCCATTTGGCACTGAAAAACAGTCAAAAAATTTTAATTCAATCTCGACAGAAATACAACAAAATTTATTAACACTAGAACTTTATGTAGAAGCAATGGTTCAAACACTACAAGAAGCACTATCCAATTCAGACAGCGATGTCTGTTGAGGGATGGTTAAATGAACTTCTATAATCATAAACTAATCCTCAGACACTGTTTCGAATATGTTGAAACACTAATCTGCTTATATTTTGAAAGCCACACAATTCAATAAGGAACTGCAGAGCACGTGACTTGATATGGGTCAATCGTTATATTTAAAAACACATATTTCGGGGCAATTGTAAAACACACACGAATAAAATCACGCGAAAATCAGCGTTTATTTTAAATAAAAGTTTTTGAAAGGAAAGTTTCCCGTGTTGGGCGACGAGATTAATCTGTTTTAAATAACTTATACTCTTGCTTGTTTATATTTTATGGTTTTCCTTTTTTTTACGGCTTCACGTTTTTGGAGATGCCATGGACCACTAAACATGAAAAAACCATGTTCATACATGACAACAAATTATGTGGTATACCTAAGATGTGGATAACATTACATAAACCGCATAATTAGTTTTATT
This sequence comes from Caerostris extrusa, assembly GCA_021605095.1. NCBI lineage: Eukaryota > Metazoa > Arthropoda > Arachnida > Araneae > Araneidae > Caerostris > Caerostris extrusa. The sequence goes on from BPLR01010179.1 coordinate 68,438, forward strand.
TTTCATATTTTATTTATGTTCTTTTCATTAATAAATAAAAATTGTCAAGAAATATACGAATTTTAAATACCCGTAGTATTATTTAAAATTAATATGTGTCCCATTTTGAGGGGGAAAATATCTAGAATTTCACTCTCACGAATTTTAGTTATGCAATGTTACAACTATGGTCGACGTAGCAGGGTTTACGTTTTAGCAGCACTGCTACTGTTTTGCTGAAAGCACTTCTACATTCACATGTGACAACAAATTATGTGTTTTTGTAATAAGGGGACGCATATAACGTAAACCACATAATTTGTTTTATTTTCCTGTTCTAATTCTTGTTCTTTTCGTTAATAAAGAAAAATTGTTGGGAGATAATATGAATTTTATATACGCATACTATTATTTAAAATAAATTTGTCTCCCGTTTTGAGGTTACGAATTGTAAATTGAATCCCGAATTCTAGCTCCGCAGATGGTGCGACTATGGTTCACGGAGCAGTGTTTACGTTTTTTGTAAACCGAAAGCTCTTCTCAATGTAAACACAGAATAGAAACAGCTGCTATACTTTGCGGCGGTAAAGAGTAGAGCGGCACAAAAGAGAAAGAAGTTCCGTTTCTCCCAGGCGAAAGAAGGTCTCTTGTGCTGTTCTGCTCTGAAAGAATGCAAGAGAAAGTTCCAAGATGTTTCCCAAGAGCATGTTTATTCTTACTTTCCAGCAGAGCATATTTCGTTTCACCGGTATTCAATTTAGTTTAAGTCAGTTTAAGGTTGGTTAGCAGCAGTGAATGTAGGTCTGGAATAAAATTTGCAAGGCATTTTTTGAAACTTACAAATAATGATGACTTACAATAGTAGGATTGTGATTACGTCAATAAAGTTAAGACAATTAAAGGAAGAAGTAAAGATAGGTAAGGTAAAAATATAATTTAGTGAAAACAATACATGAATAGTACTTCAATAGTATAGTACTTTGGTAATAATAATATAAATAAATATGAAAATGAAGATATAATATGAATAGTATGAATAATGTTTTAATATGAATGGTATGAATAATGCCTTAATATGAATGGTATGAATAAAACTTATAGTATATGAATAGCACTTTGGCATGTATGTGTGTTGATTTTTATGTGTGTGATTATTTTAACAACATTTATCGGGGCCTGAATGGTCGAGTGGCTAGCGCTCTGGCTCTCGGTACCACAAGTATCGGGTTCGAGTCCGGCGGTGCCATGGATGTTTGTAGTGGTTCGGAATCCACTTTTAAACTATAGGTCCCGGTCTGTCAAGTCCTCGCGCGTAGAAGATGACCGTAGAGCAATAAACCAAACAACATTTATCGGCAGCGATGAGAATCTATAACGCATACAATGATCTATTATGGGCCTGGTGAATGGAAGAGTGACTAGCGCTCTGGCATTCGGCGCCACAGGTTTCGGGTTCGAGTCCTGGAGGTGCTATTGATGTTTGTAGTGGTTGCAATCCACTTTAAGCCATAGGTTCCTGCCTAATATGACTGTAGAGCGTTGAGCATAGGCTTGACAACTCTACCCCTTAAAAAACACCTTCACGGTGCCAAGTCAGACTTCTACCTACTGGTGCTCCATCACAATAGAAGCTTCCCCCTTTGCCTTCAATCATGAGCCCACACTGATCACGAAGCAGTGTGGCTTAGTCTAGATGTTTACCTAGATGGATAAGAAAAACAACATAATGTATTTTAAATGCTACCCACACAATTACACAATTATATCTTTTATGCAAAATATATGAAACTTAAAAGAATGAAGATGCATGTAAATGTGTATAACAATAAAAGGATGTGTAAATGTAGAAGTATTATTGTGGTTTCTTTAACATTTGGAATAATCTTAAAGATCTTACTTGTAGCTAAAAGGCACTGTGAGCTACTGGTGAGAATGAGGGCAGAGGTTCAATCCTCTGGCGGCTTTGTTGTAGACACTGTTTCAAAAAACGAGGTGACTCGATAACATTTGTGAAGTTTAGCATCGGGTGAGTCGGACTACCTGATGATTTTCCGGGTGTTCTGTCATATGATACGCAAATGTGGTGTAGTTCCCCCCATAAGTCATCCCGGAAGACACTACCCTCATCTTTAGCGACACGGAGTCAAGTCAGACTTTTACCTGTGGATCATAATAACAACCCCCCTCCCCTTCTTCCCTCCTTCCATGAAAACGTACTGGTGCTTGGACTAGATGTTGCTATCGACCAAGTGGGATAAGAAACAACATAATCTTAAAGAATATAAAAGTATACAGTAAAATCGTTTTGGTACCAAATTAAAAATATTTTTAACTGACAGAACAAATATTAAAGCAATATTGTATCAAAAGTTTTGCTTAAAAATATTTCTTCTTTTTTTAATCATTGATTATTATATGGTTTTATTTTAATAGGTTCCAAAATTATATTTTGTTCTAGGGAGAGAAAAAGTCCTTTAATAACGTTTTTCTATCATATTATCGTTATTCACGGCTACACAAATTATTTGCAGTTGTCCTTAAAAAAAAAAATTCAATGTTAATGTAAACGCGAAAATTTGTAATCTGCCTAGTCAAAGTATATATAGTAGTACGAGTGAAAAACGGTAATATAAAGATGCCCGACAAAAAAATCATGCATCTCGAATTATTTGCTTAATTATTTAGTTTTTTGTTCGTTGAAATAAGAAATTTAATTCTTATTGCAAGATATTCGGTAAAAGCTTTTTAAATAAGCAAATTTAAAACCGATTCTTCTGTGAACAAGAGCAATGTCAGATTTATCCAAGTATATCAGTTTTCTCGTAATTCATACAAAGCAATGAATTACGAGCCAAATTTCAAATGTAATTAAATTTTTTTTTAAGATATTTTAATGTCCTGGTGAATATTTTGTTGCTCTTCGTACTCATCTTTAATGCATCTTTTGTCATGTATTTTGCGTTTATCAATGGAGATTTTGCTTTTTATTTTTAATTTTTAAACATGGAAAAATATATTATTTATTTGATAAAATTTAAAAATATTTATTTTTGTGAAATATAAACGTTTACCATAATACTTTAAGAAGTTTTCTTTTATTTTTTTTGTAATGAAGATTATCAGAGAAAACTGATTATTCTACTTTTTTTCTTCACTTTTTAGGAAAATATGCATTAGAAATAAGATTAATTTAAAAGCATATTTGTGGTAGATAAAAATTATGATTAAATTTTTTTTATTTATAATACAAATTACTCTGGTTATGCATATCTTTTGAGTTAATGCATTTAGTAAATATCACGAACACCCTGGCACTATAGTCTATATTGAACCATAGCTGTCTGCCTACCGGCAGATTCCAGGATGTTTATTTTTTGCGGAATAAGGTTGTTAGCAATATGCTCTATAGTCTATTTAGATCAATACCTACGGTTTAAAGTGGACTCCGAGCCGGGACTTGAACCCGAAACTTGTAGTATCGAGCAGGAGATCACTCGGCCATCAGACACCATTTAATAAATATGGAAGTATTAAGAGTTTTTCAACTTCTTGATATTTTTTCCCTTTTGCCACATTTTTTATTTAAAAAAAATATAAAAAAATTTTTTTTTGGGGGAAATTATTTTTAAAAAATTATAAATAGTTGTAAAATAATATCCTCAAAAATATTTCAAAATTGGTTTTTCTAATATTGAATTAGAAATTATGGTTAAACACATGGAGTGTGAAAAAAAAAGCGGTACAATTGTGGAGGAAATTTTTAATTGCTCCCAGCTTGATTCTTGTAAGGCTTTGAAGAGACCGCTTCCCATCACGTTGTCATTTGCGAAGTTTTGAGTCCATGAAGAGACATATTTGCTAATTCGTCATAAGATTTTGTTATTACTTCTCTGCATCCAGGTAACCAGCTGTAGTTGTATATCTTTGAAGTCTTTTTGTCCTTTGTAGTTTCTGCTGGTGCCAAGTAGATCTTGAGGATGCGCGTCTGCTTTTTTCTAGTTCCGGGTTCGTGATAAAATGTAAGGTCTGGAGACATCATGAAAGTCCCGGCAACTAGTGCTCCTGCGGCTTTGATTGTTGTTGTTCCTTTGTCTGGTTTAGCCTCGACGTTTAGGTTTCACTTTGGCTGTACATTTTTGCTGTTTGTTTTATTTGAAAAGTAACTTTTTTTAAGTAATTTATATTTGTAAGTGTTAAACATATTTCTTGTTAACACATTAGAACAATGAGCTTCAATTACTTTAGGTAGATACTCCCAGGTCCATCCTTCAGTACTTTTTCTAGGTATAGTATACCATTGTGTTTTATCGTGTTGTTCATCCAATAAACCGTATAACATATTATTTGGAACATTCATTTTTCTTGAATCTTAAAAATGAATCATCATTCATGATGCGCCAAATCTGAGTTGAAAATCATATTTTCTTTCATATTTTGACATTTTATTCAAGCTTCCAGATCATAGTTCATTCCGAAACAGAAACATAAATATATAATTCATTAAAATGAGGGTGTTTTTATTATACCAAAGAAATATGAAGCTCATATTTGATTTTTTTTTTTGGAAATAGGGAACTCTTCAACTCTATTCCATCTTATTTGTGGAAAATGATGAATAATATGAACATGGAATTATTTTTTTCCGTCTTGTGCTTGTAGGGACATCATAATACTATTATGCACAGGGTGATTATAATTAAAATCCCACTTTCAAAATGCTGTCAGAAAAGAAACACTCGTCAAAAGGAGTTCAAATTTGAAATATGAAGATACTTGAAGAGGAAAACGGTACGGCAAAAAAAAAGTTCCACCTATTTATCACATCTAATTTGGTATGACCTTGCCGTGGTGGATGGGCTTTCCACTAATAGTGTCACAACTGTTGAATGACTTGGAAGTCATTTTTTCCGTCAGAAAACCGAAACAATCAAGCAGATTGGACACTACAGTTGGTTTAATGTGCAACTCATGCCAAATACGTTGTCATTTCGATTCAAATTATAACTGGCAACTGAATTCACTTTGTGCCGTTTACAGCGCGCTTCCTATGCCCGCAAATACACTTTGAAATTTTTTAATGTCGTACCGTTTCCTCTTTCTTCAAGTATCTGACCTGTTCAAATTTCAACTCATTGTGGGAGTGGTTTTTTTTACATCATTTTGAAAGTGTTACACCCTGTACATAAGATGGATTTGAATTTATTCGGTAAGAAACTTACCAAATTTTTGCTTTTCACAGAATTTTTTTCATTTTATCTGAATCGTATTTTTTTTTTTTTTTTTTATATTCATCAGCTGTAAGTCGTTTCTTCCATCAATTGGGAAAATATCTGCTTACTATGTCATATTTAACACCCATAGATTTATTGGAAATGTAACTTTTCATTTAAGATAAACAACTGGGCTTGAAGGGTCTTGTGTCTGGTGCTCGGTGCCACAGGTTCAAATCCCTACGGTGCCATGGTTGTTTGCTGTGGTTCGAATCCACTTTCAACGGTAGGTCCCGGTCTAATAGGATAGCAGAGGCGTTGTCTTGAGGTTGAGTCAGCCTTCAGCCCTCGTGGTTCCTCGCTAAAGTGAAGCTGAGCTCGCTAAAATGAAGTGAAGTGAAGTAAGCTATTCTTTTTTTTTTTTATATTTATCGTTATTGAAATTTTTTAAAAATTCTCTTGAACTCTTATACTGTTTTTGTCAACTATTTAATAGTAATAATTCAAAGTTTAGAAGTTACATTCAAATAATTAATTAAAATACCGAATTTGAATGGAGTTTTTTTTTGTAAATTTGTGGTTTCCAAAAAAGTTTCACAAGGTTTTCAAATTCATTCCGAAACAGAAACATAAATATATAATTCACTAAAAATGAGGGGTATTTCTATTATACCAAAGAAATATAAAGTGTCCTATTCTATCTCTCTTTCTCTCTCGACCACAAATTGAATTCAACATATCATTGCAGTAGAAAAGACCAGCAGTAACATTGGCAATGTAAACCCCGAAACAGGAAAAATAGATAAAATTACAACGCTTATAGGAAGCATATATCGATAAGTACACTAAAAATAAATTTTGGATGAAGCAAGTTTTTTTTTTTTAATCGGAGGCCTAGTTTCATTTTCCAGGAAACAATTTTTGCTAAGTTTTGCTAAAATTTCAATTTTTTTCCACTTCGTTTTATTAAACACCCCTTTCCCAATTGTACCTAAGCTAATATCAGCGCCATTAATCGTTCCATTGTCCCTTAGGGAGTAGCATCACCCACTTTGAGAATCGGTGATCATGATCGATCTTTGGGGATCAGTGATCGATGTTACGAAACTTCACAAAATTGCTTAAAACCTTTGTCAAATTAACTTCTTTAACAAGTGTGATAACTACATCTCTCAAAGGCCTCATGGGCGGCCTGATGGCTAATTGGCTAGCGCTCTGGCTGTTGGCTTCAGGTTCGAATTCTAGTGATGGCGTGGATGTTTGTTTGTGGTTCGAATCCCCGTGAAACTGTAGGTCCAGGTCTAATTATCGCAAAGTGTGCAAAGAATGACTGTAGAGCGACAAACCAAATCAAACCATTGAATAATTCATCATCTTCTTGATCGCTTTTCATCCGTCCTTGTTTTATCGTTGTTGTTGTTGTGACTAATCCTCAGTGTCCTGCAGTGCGGGACGGACATCCCATGAGTGATCAACTCATGAATGGAGGGAAAGGGGCAGTTTTTGTTGTGATGCAGCACCCGTAGGTAGAAGTCTGACTTTTGCTCCGTGACGCTTTTACAGTCATATGAGACGGGGAACTACGGCTTAAAGTGGATTCCGAACCACTACAAACATCCATGTCACCGCCGGGACTCGAATCCGAAACCTGTGGTACGGAGCACCAGAGCGCTAGCCACTCGACCATTCAGACCCTTTTGTTTTATCGTTATCGTGTGATCTGCTAAAGCTCCGTGCACACACACACAAAAAAAAGAGACACGCATGCGCCCTATAGAAAACACGGACTGGATAATATACTTGATGACCTTAAAGTTATAAAAACTGTTAAGCTACCGTTATTAACTCCCGGTTTATGGAAAAGGCTTGATGTAAGTAGAGGAAAGTCTTTCTCTAGTCACTAAAATTTTTTTTTTTTTAAAACTCATTTCAGATGGATAAAAGACGAGACGGGGAACCTGAGTGCCATCCAAGAAGACGGACGCGTGTGTCTCCTCCAGGGGGCGCTGGTCATCCGGAGGGTGGTGCGGGAGGACGCCGGGAAGTACCAGTGCATCGTGCGCAACAGCATCGGAGAGACGAGGACCGAGAGCGCCCTCGTCGTCACAAGTAAATAGTTCATCCATCATTTCTCTTCAATTAGGGAGGAACTATAGGGACTTGAATGGCCGAGTGTCTGGCGCTCGATACCACGGGTTTCAGGCTCTAGTCCCGGCGGTGCCATGGATGTTTGTTGGTGGGTCGGAATCCCCTTTAAACAGTACGTCCCGGTCTAACAGAATCGTAGAGCGTTTCGGGGGCATTGTTACTCCGCGTCCGAAGCTTATCTTCAAGCTGCACGCATCTCCTGGGTGGTGCTAAGTGAGTAACGTTGGTGCAGCGCTTGCCTTAAGGCATCCGAGACCGTTGTCTAAGTGTTTGCCAGCTACATTAGGAAAGAAAAGGGAGGAACTATAATGGAATCATCGGATGAAACATGAGAGAAGGTTTTAGGGAAGTACTGACAGAAACACATTTCAACTTTGATACTATTTTTTAATCGATTCATCGTAAATTCGGAGAGTAATCCTGGGTCTATGGATTTTCGACAAAAAATGTTTTTAACTGCGCTTAATTGCACACAGCAACTACTTTTTTTTTTAAAAATAATTTCTTGTATAATTAAAGGCAAGGCATATTTGCTTTAGGATTCAGAGACATATAAACTCAATTGAAAATCTTAAACGTCAGACGTTTCGAAAATTTCCATCTATACTGAAGATGTACTATATTGCACAGAGTATCTCTTAAATATCTGTGAAAAAAATGTAGACAGCTACAGATTTTGTGATGGAACGTGTATGCGGAAATGGCACGTTTATTAACCCGTAAGGAAGGTAGGAACAACAGGTAACAGGTGAGAAAGTCAAAAGACACAAACCTTTTATTGATTTAACTTTTTTATGGCAGGTGCTTAATAAAGTACCATCAACAGTACTTTAAGATTCACGTAGGTGACGCATGGATTAGGGTACATTATCCAAAAAAGTCAGGAAAGTCACGCACATTTGTAAGCCACTCAAACGGCATCTTTCTGGAACTTTTTCCAGATGTATGCACGTGAATGTAGTTCCATCATGTTGGAGCTCCAGCTCACTTCAACAGGAACTTCAATTATCTCGATACTATATGCGCCCCACATTTCTCTAATTCCTTGTCAGTTCTCCTTTGATTTTGTATGTTTCTGTGTTGTTTTTTTATGTGTATGTATTTAATATTAAAATGTTTTTGTGGCCCACCACCAGGTTACAATTTCATTGAGTGTATAAGGCCTGTGGATTTGGTAACCCGTGCTTCTTGTTACTCTGCCTCTTCTTAAAAAAAAACTAGTTTGTAAGAAAGACTTAAACGAACAGTACGAGTCTGGGCTCAGTCAGTGAAAAGATTGTGCTATATATCGTACAGAACAATCCAAATTCTATTCCGGAGCTATAGTAGTATACAAATAAAATAATGCAGTATATGTAGTAGAAACATACAAATTGATTAATACGCCACATACTGATTTAAAAGTATCTTTTCATTCTTTATATTTTTTGTGTACACATACCACATTAAAATTTCCGACTCTGTATTTCTATGTGATTCTGTATCCCAACACATTCTAGAAACCTAGTTCTGAAACATCCTGCATATGAACGAATAAAAAAAGAGGGTGCTTTGCTGGTAAATTATATGTGCTTAACGAAATGTTTTTCTATCCCATTGCAGCTCCCCTACAAGTGGCCGTACTGCCACCGCACCAGGTCTCGAACACAGGTGAGGAAGCCACCTTCACGTGTAAGATTACTGGATATCCGGTGCACACCATAGCGTGGACGAAGGACCAGAGGCCGATCGTTGCGTCCGATCGTGTGCGGCTTCCGTCTCCAGACGTGCTTCACGTGGTGTCGCTCCGACGCGAGGACCGAGGGATGTACCAGTGCTTCGCGTACAACGACAACGACGGAGCGCAGGGCACCGCTGAACTGAAAATAGCAGGTGAGTTGGCGAGCCATTTCAAATACAACACAATAAATTTCATTTTGCACCCACAGTCAATCTGCCTGGGAGAGTTTTCCAGGTTATTTTCCATGTGACAAGCACGTTAAGCTGCTATTATTCTTCCCTAAAGGTTACTCTTAAAACAATAATTGTCTTATACACGCCAAGAGTTGTTTTGTATAATATCATGAGACGTATAATGTTTCTAGTGTAAAAGAAAATGCAAAACATTGTTTATTTTACATATTTAATGAATGATAATACGCTGATACTGATAAATAATAATGAAATGATGATACTAATAAATGTTGATTAAGTAATTATTGTAGTAAATGATGATTAAATAATGATATTATGAATAATAAATGCTAAATGAAGAACTAATAAATGTTAATTAAATAATTATTCTAGTAAATGATGGTTAAATAATGATACTTGAATAATAAATGTTAAATGAAAGATAATACTAATAAATTATACTTTAGTATCCTCATTCGCTTAACATTTATTAATGAAAAATAATTTTTAATGAATGATAATTAAATGATGATACTAGTAAAAGATAATTAAATAATGATACGAGTAAATGATAATTAAATAATGATACGATTAAATGATAATTAAATAGTGATACCAGTAAATGGTAATTAAATAGTGATACCAGTAAATGGTAATTAAATAGTGATACCAGTAAATCATAATTAAATATAGATACTAGTATATGATAATTAAATAATAATTAAATGATGATTATAAATGGTAACTAAATGATGATACTAATAAACTGGTCTTCAATCCAGGTTATTTTCCATATGGCAAGCACATACGCGGCTATTATTCTCCCTAAAGTTTAATGGCCTGATGGCCAATTTGATAGCGCTCTTCCCTTTAGTACCACCAGGCTTCAGGTTCGAATCCTGGCGGTGGCATGGATGTTTGTGAGTGGTTCGGAATCCACGTTAAATTGTAGGTCCCTGTCTAAATAGCCTAAAGTGTGCACAAAATGACTGTAGAAGGACAAACCAAATCATCAAATACCTAAAGTTCACTTTGATCTATCTCACACACGTCATGAATTGTTTTACATAATATCACGAGAAGTATAATATTTCTAATGTAAAAAATGCAAGACATTGTTTATTTTACAGATTTAATGAATGATAATTAAATGATGATGCTAATAAGCGATACTTGAATAATAAATGTTAATTGACGGATGATATTAATGAACAAATAATACTAATAAATGATACTTTAATAAATGTTAAGTGAATGATGATACTAATGAAAAATAATTTCTAATGAATGATATTTATATGATGATACTAGTAAATTATAATTAAATAATGATGTTAAAGACAGATAAAACTATTAAATGATGCTTTAATAAATATTAAGTGAATGATGATACTAGTGAAAAATATTTTACTATTGAATGTTAAATGAATAATAATAATGAATTATACTTGAATGATGCTACTAGGGAATAATAATTTACTAATGAAATATAGTTGAATAATAATATAATTTAATGATGAAACTAATAAATGATTGTATTAATAATGATACAAATCAATGTGATACTAATTAATGATACTCTTATAAGAGTATCATCATTCAACTATCATTTAATCATTGAATCATTACTATCATTCAATCATCATTTAATAATGACACTAATGTATGATAATATATATTGATACAAATCAATATTATGATACTAATGAATGATAGTTGAATGATGATGTTCTTATATTTTAATTATGACACTATGAATGATAATACTAATGATGATTCAAATCAATACTATGATACTAATGAAGGATAGTTTATGATGTACTATGATAGTAAATTATCATAGTACATCATTGATAATTTACTAATGAATAGCAATTGAAGGATTACACTATGATAATTTACTAATGAATGTTAATATTAATGAAGTATAATTGAGTGATGATAGTAATGAATGATAATTTTATTCCTTAAGTAAACTCGTAGAATATTTGCTCTATTTTATTCCATACGGCATACAAAAGTAGCCAATTATTCATGTAATTTCTCTAAAAAAGACTATCACTTCCGGCGTTTTTAAAGAACCCTAACCTACTTAATTATTCTCTTAAAAAGAATCAATAATACTTACTGATTTCTAAATCCCTCGCAAAATATATATATATATATATATATATATATATATATAAATATATATATATATATAATATATATATATATATATATATATATATATATATAATCGACGACGACAATTTTCACGAACGAAGTAGACAACATTTTTCTACAAATAAAATCTTTTTCTTTTTCTCAGATATAGTAATGCCTAATGATATTTTTCTGTGCTAACCAGCTAAAAAAAGAGGCAAAGGCCCCCTCATGTAAAAATAACGAAACCAGTAGAAATGCCACGAAGCTCTCCAGTTTATCAAATGGAAATCTTTCACTACAGTGTATTTAGTGTGATGGATAAAGCTGCTCTGCGACAACCACTGAATAAATGAAAATAAAATACTTTTAGGATAGATTTTCTGGCTAAAGTTAAATAAAAAAAAAAAAAAAGGCTTCCAAGACATTTTTAAATTTCATAAAGCAGTGAAATGAAATATGAATTAGTAACCAGGGAAACGGACAGTCCTATAAGACTACTATTGTATGTTGTTTGTTTTACTCTAGAATTTATTTCTGTTCAAGTTGTAAAAATGTTAGAAAATTTGTTTCTTTAAATAGGACTTTTAATTAGTTATAATAAATAAAATTTATAAATATAATGTTGTGGACTTGAATTTCCGAGTGTCTAGCTCTCTGGCACTCGGTGCCACAGGTTTCGGGTTCCAGTCCCAGTCGTGTCATGGATGTTTGTAGTAGTTCGGAATTCACTTTAAACCTTAGGTCCTGGTCTCATATGACTGTAGAGCTTCACGTAGTCAAGCCAGACTTCTACCTACGGGTGCTCCATCCCAACAGAAGCTGCCCTCTTTCCCTCCATCTATGAGCCCATACAGGTTAGTGTGCTTGGTCTAAATGTCTATTAAGGGGGGGGGTAAGAAACAACAATAACAACAACATAATGATGCATCAAATTTTAATACAACTTGAAATATTTTGGCATATTACACCTAAAAGAGAACAAAAACGCTTCTAAACAAATACTCCCACGCTTTGTCTAAAAACAAGAAGACATCCATGCATCCAATCCAGTAACTGCAAAGTATGTTATCATTGTACGCCAATTCATCTTGTATGTGTTAAAGTGTATATATATAAAAGAGATTAAAATCAAGATTAAAGAGATTGAAGTTTTTAAAGATTACCTTTCAATATAACCCCAATTAAATTAATTTAATTAAAAGTTTTTTTTTTCTCTTTCAGATGTACCACCCTCTATGATATCAGTATTCTCTGAACGAACCCTCCAACCTGGCGACGGGGTGTCCTTGAAATGCGTTGTCATGGGAAGTCCGTTTCCTCGTGTCACGTGGTACTTGGACAGCTCTGTCATGGGCCAGACGGGACGCATCTCAATGGGTGATTACATCACTGACGATGCCCACGTCGTGAGCTTCTTCAACATCAGTGAGGTCCTCCAGGAAGACGGTGGCGAGTACGGCTGTGAAGCCAGCAACGTCGTGGGGTCGGCATCGCACTTTGCTCGCCTAAACGTGTTCGGACCTGCTTTTGTGAGGCTGATGCCCAACGTGACAGCCATCTCCGGGCAAAATTTGGTGGTCAAGTGTCCGTATGGTGGTTATCCTATCAAATCAATCCGCTGGTTTGCAAGTAAGTACTTAACGGCAATGCTAATTACAACGAGTTCTCCATAATGCATAACAACAATGTTTAACTCTTATGGTACAATAATGTTTAACTCTTACGGTACAACAATGGTTAACTTCCATGTTATAACTGTTTAACTTTTTTAACTTCTATGTTATAACAGTGTGTAATTTTAAGGTACAACAGTGTTTAGTTTTTATGTTACAACAGTGTTTAGTTTTTATGTTACAACAGTGTTTAACTCTTATGTTACGACAGTGTTTAACTCTTTTGTTACAACAGTGTTTAACTCTTACATTTAACAACAATGTATTTGAATGTATTGCCACTATGTAAAAGAGCTGTTATTTCCATGTAAATTTAAGAAATAATTTCTTCTATTACATTGCCAGCTTTGCATAATTAAAACACTTGCAATGATTTTAAAAAAGCCAGAGCGAAAAACAGAAAATGACGCCATTTTTTAAATTCCGTTTAAACGAAGGTCTTGTATCCAATATCGTGCACATTGAATATTTTTCATGTGTACCTGAAATTTCGTGAGTGTATTCATAATTACATGTATTAATAACGTGGCCATAATACATGTATTCATAATTACATGTATTATGACGTGGCCATACGTCGCGTTTTGAACGGAACTACCACTGTAGAGATAGTCTGTCTCGTTGCATTGAAACATACACTGAAGTGACAAAAGTCATGGGATAGCAATATGCAAATTTTCAGATGGCAGTAGCATCGCGTAGAACAGGTATAAATGCGCAGTGCTTTCGCAGAGCTTTCATTTCTGTTCAAGTTATTCATGTGAAGAGGTTTTGACGTGATGATGACCGCACGACGGGAATTAACAGACTTTGAACGCGGAATGTTAGTTGGAGCTAGACGCATGGGTCATGCCATTCCGGAAATCGTTAGGGAATTCAACATTCCCAGATCCACTGTGTCAAGAGTGTGCCGAGAGTATGACATTTCAGGCAAACATCCCACCATGGACAGCGCAGTGGTCGACCGCCTGCACTTAACGACCCAGACCGGCGACGTCTGCAAAGAGTCGTAAATTCTAACAGACAAGCAACACTGCGTCAAATAACCGCAGAAATCAATGTGGGACGTACAAGGGACTTGTATGTTAGAACTGTGCGGAGAAATTTGGCTTTCTTGGGCTATTCCAGCAGAAGACAGACTCAGAGTGCCTTTACTGACAGAACGACATCGCTTGCAGCGACTCTCGTCGGCACGTGAGCATATCGGCTGGTCCCTAGATGAATGGAAAACCGTGGCCTGGTCCGATGAGTCACGATTTCAGTTGGTAAGAGCTGATGGTAGGGTTCGAGTGTGGCGCAGACCCCACGAAGCCATGGACCCAAACTGTCAGCAAGGCTCTGTTCAAGCTGGTGGTGGCTCCGTAATGGTGCGGGCTGTTTTTTCATGGAATGGACTTGGTGCTCTGGTGCGACTGGACCGAACATTGACTGGAAATGCTTATGTTCAGCTACTTGGAGATCACTTGCAGCCATTCATGGACTTCATGTACCCAAACAACGATGAGATTTTTATGGATGACAATGCGCCATGTCACCGGGCCACAACTGTTCGCGATTGGTTTGAAGAACATTCTGGACAATTCCAACGAATGATCTGGCCACCTAGATCTCCCGACATGAATCCCATCGAGCATTTATGGGACATCATCGAGAGGTCTGCTCGTGCCCAAAATCCTGCACCATCAACGCTTTCACAATTATGGACGTCTATCGAGACAGCATGGCTCAATATTCCTGCAGAAGACTTCCAACGACTTGTTGAGTCCATGCCACGTCGAGTTGCTGCCCTTCGCCGGGCGAAAGGAGGGCCGACACGATATTAAGAGGTATCTCATGACTTTTGTCACTTCAGTGTAAACAAAATTAAAAATTAGAAAACTGAAATCTGCTTGGCAAATTTCAACTTATCATGTGTGAACATAAGTTGCATATACGCAACCCGACCGTCGACTGAAAAATCTACTGCTTATTATGCTACATTGGATATCCATCATCATCACCTTCCCAATCAATTTGTGCTGCAAAATTCCATGGGTCGGGTCCACACTATAGCCTTGTATCGTCGTCTTCTGGTGGATCGGCCGTACGAAGTCTTGTTTTTTCCCAGGAGACTTGAACGTATAGAGGCAAGTGATGATTGAAATCGACGTCGTTTACTAGACGATGAAGGACCGTTGGATGTTTGCTGACGTTTCATGGCACGACGTTCACGACATAACTTATTTTCATGCTCACGTTTGAGGCGCGGTTAAAATCTAGGATACTGTACCCCTGAGGAAGTCGCCAATCTTGCAACCCTGAATATTTCGCCAATTTTCCGCCAATTTCTTTAGGGTTGCAATACTATAATTAGAGGAATTCGTAGCTTCATTTTCCAACCAATATAATGACTATTTATTGTTATTGTGATTATATTATTATTTGCAGGATACTTATTTGCAGTAAATAAGAACAGAAATAAATATTCTTTTAAATTAGTATTCCAATAAATTACTGATTGTTCCGAACTTATTCTTACAACGTACGTCGGTCACTGATTCAGAACATAAACAATATTTATGAAGTTGCCACTCAGGAAAGTAATAAACAAACTAGAAAAACTATTTTTTTATTTATTAATAACTTATATTTTATTCTTAAATATTTAATTTCCCTTTTAAAGATGTTCGTTTAGTTAGGATTTTGTGACAACCGTAATTAGAATTCGCTCGGAATATTTGAAGCTTTTGCTTTTTCGAACGTTAGTTAACGGACTTATTTTATGACATTACAAAAAAAAAAAAAAAAAAAAAAGAATTGGCGAATAACTTTGGTGAAATTTTATCGTATCGAAATTTTATCAATTAACAGCAATTATTATCTTTGTTTAAACGATACTTTTTGTGACTTAGCAAAATAAAATTCCACATAATAATTTGGCGATAAAGCGATTTAATTTGGTGTGAAAGCAATTTAGGAATAAAATATTGACAAAATAATGATATATTTTGGCGTTAAAGCGGCAATATGTGGCGTAAAAACAAAACATTAAAAAGTTGACATAATAGTGGTAAAAATTTGGCGATAAAGCGATATAAATTGGCGTAAAGGCATTTTAGATATAATTTTCTTGGCATAATAGCGCTAAATTTCGGCGTAAAAGCGGTTTCATTTGGCGCAAAAGTATTCCAGAGATAAAAAATTTTAGTGATAAAAATTTGGCGATAAAGCATCAACTTTTGGTGTAAAAGCGCCTCAAAAAACAAGATTCACTTAGTGAAAAAATTTGGCTATAAGGCGATAAATATTGGCGATAAAGCATTTTTTGGCTTAAAAGAAGTTATATAACAAAATTTGTTTAGTGAAAAATGGCTATAAAGCGATAAATGTTGGCGATATAGGATAGTGATAATATTTGGCGTTAAAGCGATAAACTTTGGCTTCAAAGCCTTTTCAGGACTAAACTTTAACGTAATAGCTATTTGGCTGCTAATGTTGGCGTAATAGCACTGTTTCGCTATAAATTTTGGCGAAATAGCACTTTACAATGACACCGAACTTAGGCAACCTTTTTGTCTGTTTACTTGGCGATTTGGCAACACAGTAAATGATTTTGGCGTAATATCATTTTACCGCGCAAACTACCTGGCCCATTCATTTCTATGCTTACTTACCGGCTTGGCAACTTGGCGATGTGTTTGGCACAAAGGGTACAGGATCCTAGATTTTAACCGGAGGCGCCAGCTCTAAACTTTTGCCGCGCTGAAAGATTATTGACGCGCACGGATTCAGGTTTGGTGGCTCGGCCTGAATCCTTCGCTGCAATTTTTTCCAGGTGTTTCTCCAACTGCCGTTTACGCTCAGCTTCACGTATCTTTTGCTTCACTTAAGGCTTCGTCGGGCGCTTTCACGCTCCTCCTCCGTGCTTCGTCGGATGGCAGCCTGGCTCGACCCATATCACTTCATTTGCTTGCTGCACTAATGGACAAATGTAAACATTGTTTACATTTGTCCATTAATGCAACATTGTTATGTCCATTAGTGCAACATTTAAACATTGTTTAACAAATGTAAACATTGTTTACATTTGTTTACAAATATTACAAATGTAAACATTGTTTACATTTGTTTACAAAAACAAATGTAAACATTGTTTACATTTGTTAAACAATATTACATTCGCCCATTGTTGTATCTATTATTCATTCTCCTTTGTAAACAATATCCTTTGTAAACAATAGTTAACAATGGACTTTGTAAACAATAGTTAACAATGGACTGTATTTACTTGCTTCATTTTTTAGATTGCGCCACGAACCCCTAACCAGGACAACATTTTCTTCACATATGATAATAAAATTCCATGCTTTCTAAAAAAAGACGAAACCCCTGTAATCTATTTTTAAGAGCTCTAAAAAGGAAAAGTAATTGATGGTATCGCCTATTACTGCAATCGATGAGATCATGTGCATTACGTCTCGTAGATATGTAAATCGTTTAGAAGCCTGCAGACTGGTTTACTTCAAATTACAAGAAATTGGCTTCCACAGTGTTAACAAAGAATAGATGAAAAGTTCTTCAAAGGCGCAATAGCCCCATGGTTGGCCAAGGTTGTCTGACCACTGGCAAATTACTAGACAGCAGATGTTTTCTTTTTCTTCTGATGGACTTTTAGGGGGAACTACCCTGCATCGTATGGTAGAAAACCCGGTAAATTCCCACCAGGTAGTTCGCCATCGGAATCATTATTAAAAACTGTGCAAAATTTCTACACTTAGTCACAAAAGTAAGTATGCAACTCATAGCTTAAGTGAAAAAGCTCTAGTTCTCAAATAAATATAAGAAAAATATTATTTTGGAGAGTGTTGTTTATAGCTTCTGATTCAAGTCATAAAGTAATGAAAAATAAACCAAATCATTATATTTTAAAAAACTTTAAGAGTAATTTTGTTAACTACCTGTAGAAATTTAAATCACAAAAGTATATATGCACTCTGAATTTTTGACTTTTAAATAGGCTGCATGAAACTTCTCGAGTGATTTTTCGTATTTCAGTGATAAGTTTAGAAGTTCTGCTACAAGGCTTGTAAGTCTGAGCTTTAAGTACATCAACAATTCACCAATGGCTCCACGTGGAAAAGAATTATCAAAAGATCTAAAGGATGCAATAATAAAGCTCTATAAGGAAAGCAAGTCCCAAAGACAAATCGCTAAAATCATAGGCAAAAGTCCTGCAACAGTGCAAAAAATCATAGAAAAGTTCCAGGCTGAGGGAAATACTGTAAACAAGCCAAGAACAGGACGACCACCCATTTTGACGGATCGAAAAGGCGAATTATTGTTGGAAATGTGAAAAAAAAATGCTACGATTACCTCACCAAAATTGACAACTGATGTGAAAAACAATTTTGCGAAGTCATGCAATCCTGAAACAATTCGCCGTGTGTTACAGAAGGCAGGATACCATGGTCGAAATATGCGAAGAAAACCATTTGTTAGCAAAGTGAATTGCCAAAAGAGAATAGATTTTGCAAAAGAAAATGTAAAGCAGGATACAAATGTTTGGAATTCCGTGATTTTTTTGGATGAAAGTAAATTTAACATCTACGGGTCAGATGGACACCAAAAAGTTTGGAGGTAAGCAAATGCAGCTCTAGAACCAAAGAACATTGAGAAGAACTGTAAAATACGGTGATGGTTCGATTATGGTTTGGGGTTGCATGGCAGCAACTGGAGTAGGAAATTTAGTTATAATCGACGGAATAATGAATCAATATAGCTATTTGAATATTTTAACGAATAATCTAAGCCAAAGTGCTTCTAAATTGGGACTCGATGGATTCTTCACTTCCCAACAAGATAATGATCCCAAACATACTGCTCGGGTTGTTCGGGAATGTCTGCTATATCACGTGCGAAAACAGCTAAAACCCCCACCGCAGTCACCTCATCTTAATCCCATTGAACACTTGTGGGATTATCTCGATCGCCAAATTAGAGAGCAAGAGATCAAAACAAAGAATGATCTAAAAAAAAGCCCTTTTGGAGGAGTGGCAGAAAATACCATCTTCTGTCACTCAAAATTTAGTAAAATCAGTGCCATCTAGATTGAGAGCTGTTATAAAGGCCAAAGGCTATCCAACAAATTACTAATTTTTTTGAAAAATTGTAAAATTTGCAATATTAATGTTTTTGTTTTTGTTTGCATACTTACTTTTATAATGTAAATTACATCCTATTTTAAGTTAAGCTCATCTTGCTAATTAAATATTTGTATTTTTTAATTACTTTTCATTTTGTTATTAAGCTCGATTTTGCTGTAATCGAAATAAATCGTTAATTTGAAAACTCTAATATTGTAGGTCTGTTTTTTTTTTTTCGTGGGACATCATCACATACACTCTGCATACTTACTTTTGTGACTAAGTGTATGTTGTTGTCGTATCCCTCTTCTAAGGTGGGAAGAGGGTTGCAGCTTCTTTTTTGATGAAGCACCCGTAGATAAAAGTCAGACTTGACTCCTTGAATTTGAAGGAGGACAATGCCTTCCAGAACGACTTTCAGGGTAAACTACCCGCCCATTCGATTATCATATGAGTGAAAGCCAGGAAAACTCGCTTGTAGTCCGACTCACGAGGCAAGATGTTGAAAATCCCGAACGGCATCGAGTCTCCTAGTTAATTTCAAACAGTGTCTACAACAAATCCGACAACGAATGGAACCTCGATCCTAGTGCTCACCAGCAACGCGCGTTGCCACTGAGACACGAGTCGGACTCCTTCATATATTTAAAATCAATTTTCGATTATTTGGAATATAATTTATTGGATTTTGATATTACCACAAATAAGTTAATAAACATATTCGAAATCAAACAAAAATATTTAAAACAATCAATTCTAAATATAAATACAGAATCTTATTAAAAAACTGTGCGAAAATGTCTGTAATTAAAACATTTGGGGAATGCTATAAGATGCTAAATCATTCATAAATATAATTTCTACATTAATTCACACAATTATTAATTATCCTCCAAACATAGTACGTTTATTTTTACTGATTCCCTTTTTTTTAGACACACGTGATATAAATCAAGTGAAACGAAACGAAAAAAAAAAAATTAATGTTTTTTTTTTTTTTATGTAAAATGTAGTGATTTGCTGAAAAAACTATTCAGGCTGCTCCAAAATTGCTGTGTTTTTCATATAGTGTTGAGCAAACAAAACAATTTGAACAATTCGTACAGGAATAAAGAATAAAAAAAAAAGAGTCTGATATATTTCAGTGTACAATTACCATTTATTTTCTATGGAAGTAATTATCTGTAGGATCTAAACACTATGTGAAAAACATTTTATTTTTTAGGAGGCATTTTGTTTCTAGTTCTATCCTGGAGTTTTTAAGCAGTGATTTTCACATGCAAAAAAAGCGTATTTGCGTATTCTCTTGTTGTTACTGATATTTTTCTTTTAATATTTTACCCTTTTTTTCATTCTTAAGATGGCAGTTCATTAATCTAACCCGTTTTGTTCTTTTGGCTGTTTTACAACAAATCTTTATTTTCAGATTTGTAGTTGTTTTTTAAAATACATTTGTATTTTTTTTTATCCTTTTCTTTATACTTCTACAAAGTGAAAAAAAAAAATATTTTCTGGAATATTTTATTCGTCATTTCACATCTTTTATTTTATTTGTTACCTATGAGAGTGCATTGCTCATGTTTTTTTTTTTTTGTTCCTATATTTTTTACTGCTACAGAAATCAGAATCATTTTAAGTTTTTTTTTTTTTTTTTTGGCGTTTTTCATTTCTGCTGTGGATCTAGTTCTATTTCTATTATTCTAAGAATTTGTGTGTGTTGTTATAATGTAAATATTTAATGCTGACAAATTATTTTCATATAGTTAAATGAAACCTTATAATGATTTATTTTATATTTTATTGTATGTAATGATTATTTTGTTTAATGAGATTCTTAATTTATGTGAAAAATCGATTATTTTGTCATTTAAGCCACCCTGAATCTAAAACAGCTAACAGGTATTAAATTACATTGCTTCAAAGCAAAGCAATTTAGATGCTTAACATATACCACCACTTTATGTACTCTATGTATTACGCTTTATGTACTTTTGTACTGCTTTACATACACGCAAACGTGTGTACTTATTCTTCAAACCCAATAGTTAAAAGAAAATCCTTCCTGGTATTTGTTACTGGAAACTAAATTGCTCTTTTAAAACACCACATTCTATTATGCTATTTTATGCAAGTCATTCATTAGGTTATGTGGCAAAAACTGTTGTAGAATGTTTTACAGATTTCCTGTAAAATAACCCGGAAATATCATTAAATAATTATTTCACTTCATAAACAATTTTGGAATTTCTAAAAACAATCTTTGGCGAATAGATACAAAAAAACGCCTTCGTTATTGATCAACAATACTTCAATATAATGTTATATTTTATAAACAGTACTTATAAGTAGGTACAATACCAAGTAATAAATACCAAACATTATAACATTAACTATCTAACAATGTACTACAATAACAATTATTATAATTACTAATGTTATATCAGTAATAACAATTAGTAACAGGACATATAATATATATGTATAAGCAAACCTTACTGTCTAATACTATAAGAAACATCTATTGTTATAAACCATTATTTCGTTTTCATTTTTTTCGTATATAAAAACGAATTTATTATCTAAATAATAAATAGCAAAACTCGTCTTATACGTAAGAAGTGATTAATAACATAAATGATGATATTAATTCATTTATGTTATGATATTAATTCATTTATTTATCTGTGCAATAATTAACTGATTATTCAGCAAAATGTTCGATTCTGCTTCTGTTAACGTGTGATTGGAAACATTGACAGTGGAGTAGGTCGAAGTTCATTTCAAGCATTGATTTGTGTACAAAGAACAAACGTCATATCTATTTTAAGAAAAGACGTGGGAGTACAAATAGTATGTAATATCTTATTGGAAGGCAAAATAGTTCAATGGAACATTGTAGCTCTCTATTGAAACAGTATTCTTATATTTTGAATGGATTTTTCAATGAGAAAACTAAAATGTTTTTAACACAAAGGGAAAAATAATTAGATTTGGACAAAAAAGGAATTTGGAAAATTTTTTTTTTTTAAAAAATATAAAAGAGGTTTTTGTCTATAATTAAGATCAATATGTACTCAAGACATAACAAGTAATATATAAAAAAAATTTTTTTAAGTCAATTCCTTTTTTTTCACATTCATTCTGCAGAAAGTCCCACTATATTGCAGGCGTAATGTTTATCAGGCGCCATCTATTGATAGATATATGCAACTTAAATGTAAAAAATAAAATGAATTAATTAAATTTAATTACTGAATTAATATTTGAAAAAACTGTATTAACATCAAGTGTCATCCACTACAAGTTCAAAAAAAAAATGTATTTGGACTTCAGTGGATGAATAAAAAATTTTATGAACGATTGAAAATTTGAACAAGATATATATACAGGGAGAGTGTGAACTAATATTGAAGGAATTGAAAAAGACTATAATTAAAAATTTCATTTTTTTCAGATATTTGATTTTTTTTTTTTCAAATTTTTAATTATTTTTTTTAAATAATAAATTGAAAAATATAATTTTTATTATATTTAATTAATTAAAAAATTTTTTATTAAATTTAATAATTAAATTTATTTATTTTATCTTGATTGAGTCAAATCTATTTAAAAAAAATTACCTATAAACAATTAGAATAATTTTGGGATATTTTAAAGTTTAAGCAATCAATTCGATAAAAAAAAGACATTCTGGTTATTATTTTGTGTTTTGGTATATATTTAATGTTTAATTAAATTTCAATTTTTTGTTAAATTATTTCTAAAAATTTACCTCAAAAGTTTAATATGGTTCCATCTTAAAGCTCAAACTATCACCTTATAATTAAATGAAAAACATCTCAATGAATTTTTTAAAAATTAGATTCTTTCTAAAATTGTTTTAATGCTTAGATAAATTTTGCTTTCTTCAAAGTTGTTCTCTAAAATTAACTATTTTTTAATATTTTAAATTAACTATTGTTTGTATAAACATATTTATATAAACTTATTTTTTCAATTTCAAAATATTGAAAAAATATTAATATTTATTAATTTTTTTTATTTTTAACTTTAAATATTTAAAAAATTATGGTCAGGAAAAAAAGTTTTCTAGCTTTGTAAAATTC
Source organism: Caerostris extrusa (assembly GCA_021605095.1). Classification (NCBI taxonomy): domain Eukaryota; kingdom Metazoa; phylum Arthropoda; class Arachnida; order Araneae; family Araneidae; genus Caerostris; species Caerostris extrusa. Next base: position 91,717 of record BPLR01010179.1, read on the forward strand.
AAATAATTTTTATTTCAACAATTTTTAATGGACTTAACATTAAATTCTCACAATCATTCCATATTCTAGTGATGAATTTGAGGATGTTTAGAGTAATTTTTAAAAAAGAATTCTGCTCTCTTGTGAGGAGAACACATTTTAATTATTAATTAAAATCGTTGAAAAAATTTCTTTTTTTAAAACTGTCATTTAAAAAAAAAAAAATCTATAATTATTCATATGAATTGTACAGAAAAATTTAGAATGCATACTATATTTAGAAAAACAGCGAATTAAAATTTAAAAAATATATAATTAGAATTTAGAAAAAAATAGATTTAGAATTTAGAAAAGAAAATGAGAAAATTTAGAATAGAAAACACTTTTTGTAAATCTCGAATTAGTTTAATCTAAGATTGAACATTTTAAAACTTATCGAAATATATTTTTTTCCCCAAAAATTCTCCATGGTTAAAATAAATTACCTTTTTAACTTAAACCAATCAAAAAGCCGTATTAGAGTTAAAAATTTGGCTGTCCTAATTCTTAAAAAGCGTAAGAATTTATTAGAATGAAAATGATTTAATGGATTAAAAATTATTAATATCAAGAAAAACTTTCGTATACTTTTTTCAAATAGAGTGAAAAATGTAACCGGCTATTAAATTTACTAAAATAAAGAATTCCTGTTACTAAAATAGAAGAACATTCTAAAACAAAAAAATTTTGAAAAAAAAGAATAAGTTATCTTAAATCATTATTAAGAATTTACAGTTGCGTTATTCTTTAAATTATCCCCCAGATTAAAAAAAATTCTGAAGGTTTCAATTATATATAAGTGTGTGTGTTTTATAATAGAAAACTGTACGATAAAATTGATAGTTTTCAATTAAAACATTTTTTTTTTTTTTTTTTTAGAATTCTGTGTTGAAGATTGGCATCGAGAAACGAAACCTAAACAGAAAATATTTTGTTCTTTTTATCACGCAGACGATTAATGCGAAAAAAAATATTTAATTTTTAATTTTTCGCAATGGGAAGAAGAAGTACTTAATTTTCATTTCATTTTTCTTAATATTTTTTTAATTCATGTGTAATGATGTGAAGACTTAATTCACGACATATTTCTTAAACAAAAATTAATATTCCATAAACAAAAAAAAAAATATTAAAAACAAATATTACTCTAAACAAATTATAAAAATATATATACTATATTTATTTACTTATTGCTAACGAGGAAAAAATAAAATTTCAATAATGTTAATAAAGATCGTTTGCATTTATGTAAAAAAAAATGTAGCAATGGATTGCAATTATTTTTGCTTTTTTTTTTTTGTTGGCATTATATTATGCACAAAGCTATGCAATTTTTATTTTGGTATACATTATTGGCATTGTTTTATTAAATAAATAATTCTTTTAAAAAAAAGGGCATTTAATTGTCTATTTTGCTTATTAACTCAAGGGCATGAGACACCGCTGTGTTTCAACATTTTATAATGAAGGAGCTAGTGGCCGCTACGCGGCCAAAAGATCTCCGTGTTAATCAACAATAAGAATTATTCGCATTGCTTAATATAATGTATTCATTAAAAACATTTTTGCATTCCGATTTATGAGTACTCGAATTCTACTAATAATTGCATAAATATACGCCATCTTTTTTTAAACATTGCCTTAAGCTTATGTTGTTAATGATTTTTAATAAAAATAAAATATGAAAAATTAAAAATAATGACTAATAAATTTATAAAAAGTTGAACTTTTAAATAAAATAGTTCGAAACAAAGGAAAAACACAAACGTCGTATCATTAAAAACTGTTAGATTTTTTTAAAATATATTTTTATTTGACATTTAAAACGCCTTTAAAATAATGGTCTGGTATTTTGAAAAGCACAATTAAAGTTAAATATACTTAAAATTAAAAAGTGATTTTTCATTTATATTAAAAATATTTTAATGAATATTTCATGCTATTTTATCATAAAGAAAAATTATACAATATGAATAAACATCATTAGTGAACAGACTTTTAATTCAGAATAATCATTTTGTAGTTTTATTGTTTTTTTTTTATTTTAAATTATTATTATTAAAAACAATGATTATTTATTACTTCAAATTTTAGGATTGCATTCAATGAATAAATAGCACTATAAAAATTAAAATTTAATTACATTTTATAAATAATTAATACAAAAGAAAATACTTCAAAAAAAAATATGCTCGAATATAACAAAAAAAAGAATAATAGTTTTGAAAAATTGTATATTATATAATATATCTTATATGAATTATATGATGTCATAACAACCTGGCATTGCTATAAGAGTTTAGTGCAATATTATTTACAAACAAATCATTCTAATATGTATGCATAATTTAATCATGTAAAAGTAATTAAAAATAATCAAATACAATTTGTTGAATTTCTTCATATGCCTTAAAATCAACTAATAATATCAAATCCTTGCTATCCAAAGAGTTGAATGCACTGGCGTTAAACTCCGTCTAGCGCCAAGGCTGCGAAGCATTATTAAATAACAGTTGAAATCAACTGCTAATAAAGCATCAACTATGTTGACAAAAAAAAAAAAAAGTAGCCGAATTAAAGCCATCTGGCGTCGACAAAGAGTACTTTTTTTTTGTTAAAAGCAATCTCTAATTTTTCATTTCATCAACTGGAAAGCTAATTTTCATCAGAAGTAGTTAAATTAATAATTACTACTATTTACAAGGAAACTAGGTAGCACATCCGTTAAGTTGCGATGTCTTTTAATCTGAATAGAATGATGATTGTATGAGCATGTTTGGTTAATGAATGCCCTTCTTTTTGCATTTGCAAAATTCATGCTTCCTCTTCTCCCATCGTTGAAATGGACGCTGTCCAAAAAATCTCCGGCGGGAATGCGGGGAACATTTTGCACATACGGTGTGGTGGACAATACGGCCACTGGTACCACCATTTGTGTCCGTTGTTGGTAACGTGACATGAAATGCTCCTTCATCTCACGTTTATGAAATATTAGTTTGTTTTTGTTAATTTAAAGCATTTAATGTCATTGAAAATTGAAAATCAGTGCTTCTCAAATTTTGCGGCCTGTTGGTCAATGGTTACGATTGTTGATTCAGGCTTAAGGTTCAAATTCTGGTAGGGCATGGATGAGTTCGGAATACACTTTAAACCGAATAGACCCGAACTTTTTATATTGTGTTTAATGACCTTATAGAGCGACAAATACACCAAAGTTGAAAAAAAAAAAATATTTTTATTGAATACAGCTTTAACTACCAATTTTTAAAATTATTTTTAACTATTTTTTACATTGTTAAAAAAGTTGTGCGGGGAAATGGAATTGCTATTTATTTTCTCGTTGGACATGATAAAAAAAAAGTAAAAAAAAAAAAAATTTTTTTCTTTTTTTTTTTTTGAATTTTATAAATTCGGTTTTAGAAACTTAAAAAATGTTTAGTATAATTTTATTTATATTTTTTAAATCTGACTTCTAAAACTATTACCTCTTATTTATACCCTGAAACTCACACGAAGAAAAGGACAGAAATTTTTAACTCGTCATTTCACAGGACAGTGATGACAAACTGACGACAACCCTTCAGTCTGAAACGCATCATTTCTCTTATTTATGCCGAAAATGTAATTTAAATCTTTAACCCAAACACGTCATTTTTCACTGCGTTTGATATAGGACGCAAAAAAATATTAGACCATTTCCTATAAAGTTTTTCTTCTTAGCCCTGCGAACAGAAATTGTTATGCGTGAAATGTGTTTTTTTCCACCAAATACTGCCCATGAAACATGAGCCTGCAAATGAGCATTTCCCTCTTTCCTCCATAAATCGTTTCCGCCCTGCATCGAAAACGTCTTTATGCATACTCCCAGAAAAGACACTTTCTGATATGGGAAAGATATATAGATATAGGGCGCCACATTTGAGCTTCATAGCAGTAAAAATTCGTTTTTTTTTATTTAAGTTCCAGTTTTTATATTTTTACGAAATGGGAAAGCTTGTCATATGGGAATCACTATCGTATGCTTCAAAAAAACTAATTTCAGCGATATGTCGTCTCTCAAGTCAAAGGATGTCTTCTTCAAATATTTCGCCGTCATTCTATTGCATGGAATATCAAAAGTATCTAGTAAGTAATATAAAGTTTTTTCGATATATCACACGTATCTGTTTAACGTGTGGCGTCGTTTTTTTAAATGAACATTTACTATTTGAAGAATCAACTCTTAAAACTGGTTTAACATTTTTTATAAAGGAGGTTGCACACATGCAATTAGAGACATGCAGTATTTAACACAATTAAAGACAGATAATTATAGATTCAGTGGAAGGGTTCCACTTCTATGCCGAATATCCGAAGCACGGCTACGCGCAGGGTGCGCAAAATATTCTTCCTCTCCGGGTGAAAGATTGTAGCCCTACTAATACGCAGAGTTGCGTTAAATATATGTCATCAAGCGATGAGAGGCTACAAATTAAACGTTTCTCAATAAAAGCTCGTGGTTGCGCTGTACTTCCTCTCGGGCGAGGGTCTCGAGGATGACTGGTCATCATTTCTCTTGAACGCCAAATGGGGCTCTCTTGCCAGTGTGTAGGAGGAAGCACAGTTACAGTAATATATTAATATAACGTTAATATGTTAATATAATTTAGTTTAACTGCAACTTAGTAAGGATAATATTTTCCTCTCATCAATACATTCTAAAAATTTTGTATGGGCATCCATTGATACTTGTTTAATGGCCAATCCTGTATGGGATGCAGTTTTATTTACAGAAATATTAATCTCACTTTTACCATTTAGCTCATGAATAGGATTATTGTAAGAAACGGCAACACAAACTGTACATTTTTTTTTTTTTTAAATAATTTTTGTTATCTAAAGAATGATATTAATATAACGAAAGTCAGAATTAAATATATGTATTATTATTTTCTTTCAGTGCCACCAGTGATAGACAAACATTATTTTCGAGACAGCAGCACAGTCGATGAAGGTTCCAGGACCAAATTGGTGTGCATAGTGTCCAAAGGCGATCCCCCGCTTCGTTTCCATTGGCTGAAAAACGGCCTCCCCTTCCCGGTCCACGGAGACGTCGCAGTTCAGACCACCGAGGACTCGTCCATCGTGACCTTCAAGAAGGTCACTTCAGCTGATCGGGGCTTGTACTCTTGCGTGGCCGCCAACGTTGCGTCTTCAGCCAACATGACGACGCATCTTATTGTGAATGGTAATTTATATTTATAAGATCAGAACAATTCTCAAATTTCTTATAGCTTGCAATGGATTCTAAAGATCCTTATCTTTCAATCAAAGGTGAAAATCAAAATTGTTTTTATACCAATACAACATTACTCTTATAATACAATATTTTATATATTATTCTGGGGCTTGAATGGAAGAGTGGCTAGCTCTCTGGTACCACAGGTTTCGTGTTCGGTGCCATGGATGTTCGTAGGGGTTCGGAATCCACTTTAAACTGTAGGTCCCGGTCCTAACAGGATCGTAGAGCGTCGCGGGGGCATTGTTACTCCGCGTCCGGCTTATCTTTAAGTTACACGCGCCCCCTGGGTAATGCAAAGTGAGTAACGTTTGTGCAACGCTTTCCTTAAGGCGTCCAAGACAGCTGTCTAAGTATATTATTCTTATAATACAGGTTAATACAACATTATTCTTAAATAATAAGACAATCTATATTGAATGTTTCATTATTTTATTCATTTATCATTTTGTTCATAATTATCTGTTGTTGTTCTGATGCCTCCTATAGTCTAGCTATTAGACCAAATCCATAAGTCCACAAGCCTCTAAAAATCCAAGACTAGAAGAGGCTCAGAAAAACCTCGTTGGATGTAAAATCAAGACAGTTTAAAATATGAACAGGCGATGCTTGAGCAGTCCTGCACTTGGTACAGGTCCCAAAAATCTTCTGACCTTGTCCATAGGTAAGACACTTCAAGTGTCCACTGGGAAAAGTGATAAGCCAAGTTTGTTGGCTTCTATGGCCTCCGAAAATCAGGGCACCACCAGGGCGATCTCTTGACCACCAGTCATGTCGGAGGGACATTACCAGAGATCCTTAACTGTCTTCCCAAACTCGAAGAACACCGATTATAAACGCGAAGCATATCGGACTGGAAAGTCTCCAAAGGAGCAACCTTTGCTGGAGAAACCGCAATCTCGTTACTACTAATGCCGACATACTACTGTGTCCAAAAGTAAGACCCATTTTCAATTTAAAATTCCCCGGGGCTTATGGAATTCCAATTTTTCTTTTCTTTTTTTAGGTTGTTGGCACTGTCCTTACATCTGTGTGAAATTTGACGTCAAACTATTCATGAGTTTTTGAGTTACGCTTGCCTCTGTGAGACGCTAAAACTGATTCCGGCGATTTTTGAAATGTCTGAATGAATTGTGCAAAGAACTTGCATTCAATTCTGTTTGCGGAAACGCATAGAATGTTGCAGAAGGCATTCAGTGAGCATTCCTATATAGGAAAGAAAATGTTTACAAGTGGTATAAACAGTTCAAAGAAGATAGAGAACGCTTTGAAGACGAAGAGCGCTCTGGTCGACCACCCACGTCAATCGACGAAGGTCACGTTCAAAAAATTTAAGATTTGGTGCTGGCAAACCGTCGATTTATAATTAGAGACCTTGCTGATGATGGAATTTCAAAAGGATCGGTCCATTCCATTTTGGGCCTAAAACGCGCCAAATCTTGATTGGTGCCAAAATAACTGAATGCGCCATTTCCACTGCATTGATTCTTCGTGAGTTTTTCGCCAAAAATGAAACTCATATCGTTTCACAACCACCGTATTCACATCGTGCGACTTCTGGCAGTTTCCCTAAACTCAAAAGAGCAATTTTGAGTCGACTGAAGAGATTCAACGTGAATCGGCGCGCGCTTTGATGACCATCCCTGCCGATGACTTTTTAGCATGCATTGAGAATTGGAAAAAAAGTTGGCATAAGTGCGTTGTGTCCGGAGGGGGATTACTTTGAAGGCGATGAAATAAATTTGGAAGAATAAATAAAGAGGTTTTGAAAATAATAATTGCTCTTACCTTTTGGGCACAGTAGTATGAAGGAATTCTTTGGATGCGCACCTCGGAATCACCTGAAAGTCTAAACAGCAATTTCAGGAAGGAATTGTCAGCCCTGTCTCCAACGTTTGCCTAGTTATTTAGATGTTGAACTGAGGATCAGCTGTCAGTGAGTACCCATATATCCACAAGATAAGTTTGAACAATATTCTCAACATAGCTCGATAGCGATCAGTTCGGATCTGAGCACAGAGCAGGAATTATAATTTCTATTTTTAAGTCTAAATATAGCAGTAGAAGTACTAATGAAGATATCACTCTCAAAAACCATCTCTACCATGAAATATACCCTTGATGTCATCTATATAAATTTGAATTTTCATCTTTAGGTATTTGATTGATAGTTTCAAGGGCCATCTGTCCGTAATTATCTATGAACTATTTATCTAAAGGCAACGCATCTTAATCTTTGAAATATAATTGTTTATATTTTTTCCTCCCTTTGAAATAACATTAATTTGTAATGTTATCTATTGAATTATTTCGTGTACCTATTATTTTGATCTCATTAATTTCAATTCAAGTTAGCAAATATTTTCTTTTTTCTCTAAACTGATTAACACCATTTTCACGTTAATATTATAAATATGTGCTTTTATAATGTGTTTAATACATACATATGGGTATAGATAGGTTTATTTGCCTTCACATTAGAACTCCTCAATCAATGGCG
>BPLR01010180.1:0-35977 GCA_021605095.1 Caerostris extrusa
TTCTGATGTAAATTGCATATTCAGGTGAGGGCCGATTTATTTTGTTATCCAAGCTTATTAATAGTAAAATATTTCATTTATTTGATATTAAATTTAAAAAACAGGATTTCTTTACATTGTATCTCAGATTGATTTTGCAAAGAAGGAAGTTATAAAGTCAAATATAAAATTAAAAGCAATGAATTGATTTGTGGAATCTATAAAAAAGAATTTTTTTATAGCATACAATTTGTTAAATGGATCAACGAAGTTTTTATTTAAATTATTAAACAAATTATGACAATTGTTTGTTTGTATAGTTTAAAATTTAACAATTATTGCAAACTTAAAACAAACTTTAACTAATTATTTTAACAAAATAAAAAAATAATAAAAATAAACATTTATTTTAAATTATTGCTTTTATTTCTTGCATCAGAAGCATTTTATCAAATATCTAAGAAATAATTTTTTTCATTTGATGTAAGCATATTTCAAATTTTTCGTCAGTATTTGTGAAACATATTAATTAAATATATAATATTGAATAAATATAATAAAACATATATATAATTGCATTCATTTTTCATTGCATTTATAAAAACTCAAGGTAATAAATCGCAGCAATCATTCAACGTAATTCCATTTATACAACAAACTGGTTTTCTCCAAGAGAACATTATAAATAATATTTACTTAGGTATGTTTAATTGTAAGGATTATATACAACCAATTAGCCTTTTACACTATCTGCTTACCAGACTTTCAATTCAATAATTGATCGTTCTCTTTAGTAAAAACAGTTTTCGCAATTCTCATTCAATTATTCAATTCTCATTTAAAAATCTAATTTCGATATTCAAAGCAACAGTACATTAAAAAAGGATTCAAAAACATACTTTACAATTTTAATGTAATATCTTGCTGTAAAAGTAATGATTTTATTTCGTGTTAGTATCAAAAGCAATTTCTTATAATTGTAGAAATACAATGTTTTAAAGGCTTCAAATTGGTAAAAGTCTGAATTTTTTATAGTTTGTTATATCGCTTTAAATGTCTTTTATATCTCGCTATAACGGTAATGTGTTTCAATGGCCTTTTCGCAGATGTTACCAACGACCTTCAAAATACGTCGCAGCAATTTCTGTACCCTGTTGTTCATTTATATCGTGAAATGCTTTTTATTTTTCATAGTTAACGATATTGACCTCAAATGTTTTTCCATGAATGCATTGAATTTTGGTTTTATGAAGCAATACTATTCTTGTAATGTTTATGACTGTATATATTTTCAAATGGTATGGCGAGTAGAATTCATGATACAATTTGAGAATTATAGTCTGTGTTTATATGAAACTTTATGGAGAGTACTTTCAAACCCTTTTTGTTTTTATGGTAATATATTATCTGATAAAACATTTATTAAAGGAAATATTTAGTTCTAGAGTAAGAAAAAATACAAAAGTATTATTTTAATACATTAAAGGTAAATGTGAGAATAATTAGAACTACTTGAAATGATAGATTGACATGCATTTTTGCATCTTGTCTTCAGGATGATTGCATAATTATTTTGGTTATATTATCATGTTACATGCATGCGATTCAGCTGCACTGAATTCTTCAGGAAAACATACTTGTAATTTTCTTTTAGAGTGTGAAGCAGACTTTCTAAAAGGCACCATAGGTCAGTCAAGCTAGATGAGCAGCTTATTTATCATACCAATATAAAACGACCTCTAGTGCTACAAGAATAGAAAATTCCATGAATTTTTTGGCTTACTGAAGCAATACTATTCCTGTAATGTTTATTACTGTATATATTTTCACATGGCGAGATGAGTAAAATTGATGGTAAAATTTAAGAATTATAATCAGTATTTATGTGAAATTTTTATCGAGAGTTCTTTCAAATCCTTTCTTTATTCTTATACTAATACATTATCTGATAAAAACATTCATTAAAGGTATATATTTAGTTCTAATATAAAAATTACAATTTAATTATTTTAATACATTAAGGTTATGTCTGAGAACTAATTAGGTTCACTTAAAATGACAGATTGACTTATCCTTCAAGGAGGAATTTCATAATTTCTTTTGTTCTTCTCTTGTTACACGCATGTGATCCAGCTACACTGAATTCTTCAGGAGGCCTTCTTGGTTTTGTTCGCTTACTGTGTGAAGCAGTCATTCTGAAAAGGCACCATAGGTCAACTGGATCCAGCAGCTTATTTACCATACCGATATAAAATGACCTCAATGGCACGTAGCAAGCACAGAGAATGATTGATATGGGGTAAAAATACACATTTAATCACTATTAAATATTCTGTCTTCGTATAACGTTTATTACGTTTCCAATAAATAAAAAATCCATGTAAGGTTTTAAAAGCATAATCATTATAAATTATTAATTTTAAGGTTCTTAAAATTTCACTATAGTAATAAACATTCAAATTTAATGAACTTTAACGGAAATTATTTTTAACGAAATAAATGAAAGTAAATTTTCTAAATAAACATTTGAAACTGTTGCAAATAAAATTATAGAATGAATCCTTCTGTTGCATTAAGTCTAAATTAGTTTTAATGATCCAAAGATAAACATTGCTTATTTTAAACATCTTTTTCTTCAAACAAAAAAAACGTATAAACACACAGAAAATGTGAGCCTTATTAATTTCTCGCTAATTTTGAAATTTAATTAGTGTATTTTTGTAGGTATTTATAGACACGAACAATTCATTTCCGTAAATATTTGCACTATGTTATTAAATTTGTTCACGTCAAACGTAAATCTTAACTACCTGTTCCTTTAATTATCATTTATAAGAACTGCAATGAATTTAAATTAGACATATGGTAAGTTTTTCTTTGCTGATTTTTAATTCTTCAGGTGTTTCCTGGATCAATATCCGATGAGATTGAGGGGAATGGTTCAGTTTTCGTTAGTTTTGGCTTCAGTTTCTTTTGTTGAGCGCTTTACTTTTAAGGTGAATTATTTAATTAAAAATTTGCTCGTTATAGGAAATTTTTGACATGCCTTACATCAAAGTAAACGATGAGATACAGGAATAAGAAGAAAAACCAAGTTAATCATTTCATAACCTTTATATTTACATAAATTTCTTATTAGTACCCCCTTTCTCACCATCTAAATATTTTGATTTGGCTTGTAGTTGCGGCGTCTTTATCTTTGTTTCACTCAACTGCGCTGCATTCCAGTGATTTTTATAACTCACTTTTCCCAATGAAATAAAAAGAAATGATTAATGGGATCTTGCCCTCGAGACATTCATTTTAATTAAATTTCTTTCAGATGAATGCAATCATGTTTCCCATAACCCTCTTTTGTTGCTAGACAAGGAAAAAAAACCGAGACATAGACCCAGCAAAATTAGCAATCTCTTATTCCCATAAATTGATTTCAAATAGGATATTCTTTATCTGTTGTTGATACGGAGGGGAAACTAGCAAATTAGTTTTTATAGTAAGTGAAGAAATGTTTGGAAAGCTATTAGTTTTTAAACTAATATGCTTTTTAATGCAAGCATTGCGTTTGAGTATGCGTTATGAAGCGTGCTAAATGAGAGATTATTGCCGTTTTCCCCGAGAGGTAATATTTTTGGTGCCTTTATTTGAATTAGTGATATTGAGTTTGTCACAAATATTTGTTTCATGGCAAGTAACCCTGTTTACATGTCTGGCAACCGTTCTTTGCCCTAAAACCGTGGAAGCGGAATAGATGTTTCTTCTTTAGTATTTATTATTTGGATATACATATAATATCTTATACAGATCGCTAAAATTTACGTCTTATTGAAGAGGAATTTTCTAATTAAAAGAATTCATTCTATAAAAAGTACAGTCTTATTGTTTATAGCCGAGGGAAACAATTTTATTCTTAAATAAAATATTTTCAAAATGCATATCGATAGTATAAATATTGTAAAAAATAACATTTTTAATAACATAGCAATGCAATAGTTAAAAGTGCATTTTGTGGGAATGATTTTTATGAGGTATGCAGATCATTTACAATAAATTTAGTATGAGATCCATTTTGTATGCAGATCATTTACAATAAATTTAGTTGATAGGTTGATTGATTCTTTTTCTCCCTTAGCATGATCAGCAATTCACCTAACTGAATTATACAATTTTTGACAATAAATGGCTTGTGGTCATTTGGATACTTCGTATTAAATAATCTTAAATGCATGTTCAGAAATATTGTAAGATAAAAAATATTAAATTCAAATGAAGTGCGTTGTTATATTTATGTGATAAAATTTTTAAAAAACTAGGGCTACCAAAAACAGTTAACTGTTGAACTCTTGAACCTTAGCTTTGCCTCAGTTAGATTAGCCTCAACTCATGCATAAAAGTGCTCCGCCAGTTAGCATACATGAGGGGTGAGTTTGAATGCTTTGGCAGCATTGTTGTAGTCACTGCTTTCACGAAATAGACTCGATGGTGATTGTGTCAATGTATGTAAAACCTTCTCTCATCATTAGTTTTCAAGGTTTTTTTCTAATACTACAAGGAGATACAGGGCAGTTACTCTAAAAGTCCTCCTTGAAGGCATTGTCCTCTCTCGTCGATTCGTGGTCTCCATGAGGCCACTGATGTAACATCTTCACCTATCTAACTGGTAGATGATTATACAGCCCTAGTTAGGGGGATGAGATGTGGAGAAAAGAAGATTAGCCTGCATTAATACTTTCCCGAATTCCCCTCACATGAAATGCAACTATTAACTAGATCATCTCAGAAAATAAAAAGGTAATTTTCCTTTCCATCTTCTCCATTGCTCAAGGTCCAAAAATTGTTAACAAACTAAGTAATGTTGCGTAAGGTAAAAAGAAAGAAGAATTTGATAATGCATCCACGCATGGTTAAAATACGCATTTCTTTTTAAATAACTTTGTTTCAGAGTAAAAGAAAAGACAAAACAAGTAACCAGACTAAAAGTAATATTTCATTATTCCTTCTAACATCTCAAAAATAAAAAAAAAAATGAATATGAATGGAGAAGTGAAAATAAACTGCTTGAAAAACAATCCCCAATGAACGAATTTCGCCGTAAGAATTTAACTAGATGCTGAAAAAGCGCATTACTTAATATTGTCATTTTTTTTTTAATTTCTTTTTTTCATAAGACCCGCGATAAAAAAGAACACTTTATATCTGGAGGGGGTCGAAGCGTGATATTTCAGGAACATTTTAAGTAAACTATCAATTTAATGTTTGCTAAACGATTCAGATAAAAATTCTGAAAAGAAACAGAAAACAAACATAAATAAAGAGCGATGACAAGATGACCGGCGGCGTCAGCTGCTCAGTTTCGAGAGAAGTTGCTGCGTGTGAAATTCGAGTGGCGATGCGCGAACAATCAGGAAGCTACCTTGGGGGACATATTAAATAAGGAGGCACTTTAACTGAAACACTATTTAAAACGCTTATCACCATTATAGCATCACAAAAACTGTGCTATTCATTGCGGGTATTATTTTTATCACAGGACTCAAAAGAAAGTTTATCAGTTAAAAAGTATTTCCATTAAGTATGTAATCATTAACTCCTTCAAGTTTCTATTGAGTTGTAATGAGTAATTATGTCGATATTAATTAAATGCTACGTAATTGTTTCAATTTTAAGTGTTCTATGACTTCATTGAATATTAAATAAAGGTAAATTAAAATCATTTAAAAGTACTCTCTCATATATCTGTATGGTTCATGTATATATATATTATCAAAAACTTCAATATATTCTAACAATACTATGCATTAACAATTTATACACATACAATATAACTAACAAATAAAAAACTAGCACGTTGTAATCAAAATTATTTTCATTGAATGTCATATAGATAAACTTTTTAAATTTTTCTTCAAAATCTTGAGAAGTGAAGATATTTAACTACACTTATTTTTCTCAAACCCGATTTGTAATGGCTCTGGGATTTATTTTTTATGTGATGTCGCATAACAAAAATTTAACTAAATTTATGTTAATGATATGAATCAAATAAGTTTTTATTTTTACTTATTTAGTTTAATCTAATAGTATCTAAAGTTACAAATGAAAATATTTTTGCTAATTTTGAGTTATAACAGAAGTATTTGAAGATATTTATGTACTTTAAATAGCACTCTTCCTAAAAAGAGTTTGCTATTCAAAGAGAGTAACTTAAATATTTGCCAATAAACCAGTCATATAATTCATTGACAAATTGCGACGCGTCAGATAGCAGCAGTGACTATCCGAAGTAATGGTTCCATTGCAAAATGATCAATATCAAAACGCTAAGTAATTTATTGAATGAAATATTCGTAAGTAATTTTGGTTCAATTACTAAAAAAAAAATAACAACATGGAATAATAACCTTTTATCTATCCATCGAATTAAATTTAAATGAAAAGAGTGAGTTTTAGAGGGTTAAAACTCTAAAATACTAAAAGATCCTTCAACAGGTAGAAAGAATCCTTCAACGTGAAGAAGAGAGAATCAACGATTCCTACAACATTTTTTTTTTTTTTAAATGCCATTGACTGAAGTTATGGAAATATTCTAAAATTCAAAATGAGTTCTTTAGGTAAAAGTGTTGTGCAGTTCTTTTCAAAAATAGCATTTATGTTAAAGCCAAAAACATCTTCCCGTTGAAAGACTTTTTGTTCGAAAAAAGAAGACATTTATTTTTAAACGCTTGCGGAATTTTTATTGAATAGTGTCGAATAAGGCAACTGAACAAGTAAGCAATCCCCTTAAGCTGCCTTCCCAAGGGAAACCATTCAATGTGATTACGATTGCTACGCTTGTGGCACTCAGGAATTATAAGTGGATGTTTGGGCTTTCATCTAGTGCATGAACAACAAAACTTTAGACGTCTCTTCAGAAAGCAAAAAATGTGAAGATATTTTACCTCAGGATGAAAAGCAGCAAAATAAAATAATTACTGATAAAGAAAGTCTTGTTTCAAGATTTAAAAATTCTTATTATTAACTTGTCAATGCTGAATTTATAAACGTTTCGGATTTCAGCAACGAGTCTTCTCAGCTGTCATCTAAAGAATTAAAGTAAAATTTTTTATCATAATATGGATAAGTAAGAATTCAATTATCATGCGTAAAAATTTATTTTAATATCTAAAAAAAAAATTGCTTATTAACTTTTAATTACAGACCTTCTCAGCATATGTGAGCTAAAAACAACAAATTTGTGGTTTAGCTGTACAATTTTTATGTTATTTAAACAATATTTTTTTTCAATTTTAGGAAAATGAACTAAGATAAAAAAGAAGCAATATCTTCCACGAAAATGTTCAATGATAGACCTTAGCATGTACCAGCATTATTTTCATTTAGTGCTTGCCTCCATTTGTAAATGATTTCGCATTTGTGTGGTACTGGTAGGAAATGTTCCTTTTGAATCTACCACTAAATTAAGATTAAAAACACATGATCAAATAAGACAACACATGATCTTTACACTTCGTATCTTGCTGTTGCTTCTCATGCCAAGCTTTATTTTAACATTCCCTTCACTAAAGAAATGTTAATGAAAGGATGTAACATGATTTAGAAACATGATTGGTCACTGCTTGAATAACTACCTGAATATTGAACAGATTTTCCTACGTACAAGAAAACATAGCTCAATTACTCTGAAATACATTTTTAGGGGAGACTTCTACTTCTTCAAGTCTTCTGACTCAGAGAAACTGCTCCTTGTTTCAGAGATCTTTTAATAATAGGACGAGGTGGAATAGGTTTTAATTAAACTTCTGAAATTTGTATTACATCCTTGAAAGCGTCTCTTACTAGTATTTAATTTTGTTTTTCTTGCAACTTTGAACATTTTGTATATTTTTAAAAACATAGGAGAAGCTATGATTTTTAAGGCGTCATTATTTTCCTACATGCTGAACGGAGAACAAACAACCACAAAAGCACAACTTATTGGATATTTTAAAAAAAAGTCTTGAAAGGAAGATATGAGAATAAAAACCACATTTACCGCAACGAATGTTGAGAAGTAAAAAGTATCTACTAACCTATTAATGATAGGTAAAAATCATAAAGATTGCGACAGAATTTTGGAAAAAAAATGTGTTAGTTGGCCCCTTCGAAAGTTACCAGCTGTTTGCAACGACTATCATTTCTTCTGAACCATGTTTACTTCCATATATCGCCCCCCCTTCAGTAAAAGAGTAAAAAGAGGAACAGACTTCAGGATGACTTTTACAGTTTTGGAAAAGATAAGGTAATATCAATAACGTTGAGTAGAAAGCCGTTCGCAGTTCTTCGATCATAACAGCCTCCACTCCAAAACTGTGGGGGGCTCAAATGACTGGGAAGCAAGCCCCTGAAAAGGAGGGCGCAATAACAGCCTTTTGTCAAATTTCCTTCGCCAGCTGTAACCTTAAAAGAAGATAAACTGGGGCTATGAAGATCGGCAGGAAACAGCATTTTCAGACTCGACTGGCGTTATGGCCGGGAATTGAGAATGCGTCTAACGCACGCTCCGCATATTTGTTGGAGTGTTATTCTGTTAAATAGCGCTCTAACTTGGATGAAATACTTCGCACTTCTCAAGAGATAGAGATTCGTGATTTAGAAAAAGTGAGATGGTCGCTTTACCATAAGCAGATAAAGTTCTTGTTGAAAAGGGGTTTGGGTTAAAGCAGATTATTTTCTTATCATGGCGATATAAATTGAGAATGCAATCTGCATTTTTGTATGAAATACTTCGCACTTTTCATGGCGAAGAGATATTTGATTTAGAGTGGGAAAATGTGAATGTGTCAAATACTTCTACTTCGAAGCACATAAAGTCGGAGAGAGGCGTTTTTTTAAAAAGAAATTTTTTCTTAAGGCATAGGAAATTATAATTATTTTTAAAAAATAGTAAATATGTCAAAAATATTTCGAAGGGTGTTTAGACAGCTATTCTGTTGAATATTGGTCAAGTTTATATAAAATGCACTAATTTCAAAAAATGAAGAAAAAAAAAAATCATAAAAATTTTAAATATGGGGCAAAAAGTTAGAAAATTTTCATGGAAATTACGCAGTATAAGTAAATCAGCTGTATTCGAATTAATAGAGCTGATGTCAATTTACTGCTATTGGATTTTACTATGGAAAATAAGTTTTAAGAGTAGCTATAAGGGAAGAGCTAGGTCTACAATTTCATGTTTTGTATATGAATACTCGACATCATTACGAAGAAATACGACGGTGAGGTGTGCGAATAAAAGCAGACTAGAATCATATGGAATAAAAATGTTGAATAAGAGTTGTTACTGAAGATTGTGGAATGCATTTTAAGAACTAGATTAGCTTCTAGAAAGTATGGTTGAGGACATTCTAGAACTGTAAAGGCCGCTAACTGCCAAGAAAGTACAGAACAATTACACCAATCTATTTCAGATCATCTTTTGTAGTCGTCACTAGAAGGCTAGTATCTAAACCAACTAAGACCAGAAGGCTTTAAGAAGGAGGTTTGTATATATTACGCGTACCTTCAAGTAATGGCACAGTAATGAAAGATTTAATTCCGCTGCACACATGTCAGTTGCAATGCAAATCAATGGAAGTCTGTACTTTTGCTGATGAATACATATTTTTGGTTGTAAAGGGACTGAAAAATATTCTTGCATGGCAGGGGACGGAAACGACCTATTATTCCAGGGATGAATTTGACAGGTTCAGTTCATGTGTGTGGTCTTTAGATGCTTATATTGAACAGTATATTTTACGAAGATTTACCTTTATTGCTCAGTTATATGGAGAAGATAATCTTGATCTTATGTTCGTCCTTAAGCAGGTGCATTTGGTGATTCTTTCACCCGACAAGACGATAATACTTGACCACTCAGAGCTCGGTTGGTGAAGAACTAACTTCGGGTGGAGATTATCATATGTATGGGTTAGCCAGCATGTTCTCAGTTTTAACCGTTTGGAGTATATTTGATATGAAATCCTATAACTTTTTCAAACTGGGCTAATGCGTTACTTATCTCCAATCTGCCTCATAGTCAATTATGGTTCATTACTCACTAAAGCCCTCAGAACGTCGTCATCAAGATATTTTGAGAGATTTGTCACCTTGCTGGAATTTTTCACACCATCTTTGGACCGCACGTACTTTAACTTTAGATGGTCCAAAGACGAACCACATATTTTTATGACCTTCCGTCACATTACGACCAAGTTGGAACTCACCAAGCATAAATGCATTAAATGAAGTTATCGTAATACAGCATAATTTAACGATTAAATAATACCAATAATATCCAAAATTCACCGTGGAAATACTAGCTTTCTATTAATACCAAAATTATCTAAATTGCACACAGAACAACGAATAAATGTTGAATTGTTATAATATTAATTCAATGAATAATAATAACAATCTAACATTTAAATTGGAGTAACAGGAAAATGATATACCTTTCATACCAACCTAATATTTTGTTTTAGGTTTACTTCCTTTGCAAAACTTATTCGTTGGTTCCTCTAAATATTTTATTTACCACTCCCAATGTAATATTTACCGTCTTTGAGAGTTTTTTAACTTTTTAATATACCTAGCCATCATTTTAATTTTGTAATCAGCTTTATCGTATAAATCCGATTTTTTATGTTTACAAGCGTTTTCCTTATTTCATTTTTAACGATCCCGCTCATCTTTTGCTTTGCTTATTATTTCATCAAATTCTTCATCTTCTTTATGACTTAATTGAGATGGTAGAAAGAAAAACCATTTTTTAATAAAAAAGTAGTTAAATCTTTATTAAAATTTAATGTCAATAAACCTTTAGATTTTACAAACATTTGACGACTAATATAATCTTTCATTTTAGGTGATTCATGATATGGAATAAAAATGAAAATTTCTGCTAAATCGTGAATAAAATAAATTTGTAATTTTCTACTTATACATTGTTTTCTGTCTTATCTATAAGTGGCTTATGGATTTACTTTAAATATTTTTCAATACCTATTATATATCCCTAATTTTTTCTTCATTCAATCTTCACTTTTCTTTGTCTAGTTTAGCAAAGTCTTTTACATTCACAATTTATTAATAAAAAAATTGTTACAAACAATAAATAAATAAATAATCTGCTACTAGTAAAAAATAATTTACTACGAGTAAAAAATTATTTTTATTAAATGATTGAAACAAAAAAAATTATAGTAAAATAAAAATTGAAAGATCAATTACAAATATTCATTTACTTGTTCATCAATTATGAATTATAAATTTTTATCAAAGATATCGAAAAGAAGACATTATAAAATGTAAAAAAAAATATAGAATGATATTATTCTTCAGAAAATACTATTATTAAATTTATATGAACGATTTAGAAAAGAAAAAAATTAGTTTCATCCGATTTAAGTGAGTTTATCAACATTTCGCTGATTTATATTCTTCTATGAAACATTTTTATTGTATCTGATGAATGTGTTACATAAAAAAAAAATCAAATTTTATTTAAGATTTATTTATTAAGAAAAAAGAAAAATGCATACATTATCTAACTATTGCTATCTTATTATTACAAAAAGCTATTGTCTTATATTTTTTATCCAATCAACAAAATCAAACAGTGCATAAAAACGTATTCAAAAAGCACACAATTTCTTCATGTTAGATTTAGTGAATCCAACAATGAGATATATAAATAAGTTCTATCCTATATAAAAAAGATGGAAGAACATTTAGAGAAACGAATCTGAGTATATAAAGCTTTAATTATTTTATTAAGATAAGCATCTCTTTATCTGTGTGTCTTAAGAGAAACTGAAGGTAGGCCCTTTGCATTTAGCTACTTTAAATTTAAGTGTTGCAATTAATGAAAAAAATTGTTAAATATTTTAGAAAGAAAAGAATAACATAAACAAGCGTTTGAATTTTGTAAACAATTGCTCATTATATTAAAATTTGAAGTCTAATCACATCAAGAAATCTATACAAGAGAAGATGAGTTTATTTAAGATAGAAATTAAATAGTCAAAAATAGTCCCGTTGAAAACTGTGTAAAACAAATTTATTTGAATGGACCTGAAGCCTATATGGTACGAAAGACCAGAGCTAATTGGCCACCAGGCCGCATGAATAGTTCTGGATATGGCCTGATGAAAGTTGTTGAAGATCTAGTCGAATAGTTACAAGTTGAATTAAATTCATACACCCCTGAAAGGCATACACCTGATTATGAATATTGTAGACCGTTTAAAAATAGAGAATCGTTTGAAGATGAGAATTTACAGGGTGGATTAAATATGTAAAAGCATGATATTACATATTGTCAAACCCAAAATACAAGTAAAAGACATACTGCAGATAAAAAAAACTTTTAAATTATTTATATGATGTTGAAAACTCTACCAGTTTATTCTATACTTTAGTTGAAAAACAAACAAGGCCTGTTATAAAATTTATTATCGTAGTAAAAGTAAATTTTGGTATGGGATATAAAATGTATCGCATAAAAATAAATTTTGTACTCAAATAAAACGTACTACAGAATTACTTCTAAAAGCAATAGACCCATATCATAAGGTATTTGTGTTAATCATGGTTCTGTAAAAAGTATTTTTTTTAGGATAAAAATTTTAAACATTATAATAAGGTCATTTAAATGGTTATTGTGGTATACGTGAAATGAAACGGAAGGCCGCTAGAAATAAAAAATAAATAACAGAATTTTTAATAGGGCAAGACCTTTATAATAGATACAAACCTATTATAAAGAAAATTTAAAAAAAAAAGAAAAAGTTTATGTATCGCATATTAACGACCAGTGACACGTCGGTCCATTATTCATAAAATCGTTCAATAAATGTAATAATGTACCAAGCTATTTATTAACAGTGATTGATATATTTAACAAATATGCTTGGACTTTACCCAGTAAATGAAAAACGGCAGAAGTAATATGTAAAGCTTTTAAAGAGATATATAAAAGAACGAATCTTTGAAAAACTGCAAAACAAATAAGGGAGTTATCAATGAAAATATACAAACACTATTTCAATAAAAA
This sequence comes from Caerostris extrusa, assembly GCA_021605095.1. Classification (NCBI taxonomy): domain Eukaryota; kingdom Metazoa; phylum Arthropoda; class Arachnida; order Araneae; family Araneidae; genus Caerostris; species Caerostris extrusa. The sequence goes on from BPLR01010180.1 coordinate 13,049, forward strand.
ATGGATACATTGGTTTATAACTGAAAATATAGAAATAAAATTTCCAATCGTTAAAAGATCTAATTGAACGTTCCATTGAAAAACTTAGAAAATATGTAGCAGTTAACAAGCAAAAGCACATATAAATATGTTAGATAAATTGGTTAAAAATTACAAAAAATAATATTATAGGTTTATTTAGATGCCTTAAAGAAGATGGTTTAGATTAAAATGAATCTCTAGTTACTAAAAATGTATTCCAAGAAAAGATGATAAGGAAATTTAAATTTAAAAGGGATTTAATACTATGTTTTATTTGAAATACTGTTCTAATATCTAAATATAAACAAATATTTGCAAAATGCGATCCTATCTTTATTGATATTATCTTTATTGCATCCTACAACATATAATATTACAATATAAGTGGAGAAGAAATAACTGGAAATATTTATGAATATGAAATGGTTAAATACAAAAAAGATGAAACTTATAGAATGGAAAGGAAATAAACATTTATATTTGAGTTATCCAAATGCTTTTAATAGTTGGATTTACAAAGATGGAAGCAATTAACTTTTCAATATTCTGTTTAAATTGTTCTTAGACATCAACTTTAAAATAACTGAATTTTATATCTATATAGATATATTTTCTTTAATGTTAAAAAGTTTTATAGCATATGGATTATATTTAAATTCATGAGTTATTGTTAAGTTAAGATATCTATACTTTAATAAACTTATAGATTTTTATATAAGTTTTTTCACATCTAATTAAATAATAGGGATAATCAAAATCCTCTTTATTCTTCTTAATAGTGGATAAAAGATTAATTTTCTAGATTCAGTCGTTTTAGGCGTACCCTATTTTACATATTTTTCATTTTTTTAATTTCTGTACTTTAGTTTCAATTTCATTATTCAATTGTTATTTCGATTTTGCAAGTTTTATACATTTAATTACATTCGTTAATATAATAATTCTTTGATAGTATCGTAATGACTTTCACATAAAATTCTTTTGAAATCCAAACAGCTAAAATTATAATCAATTTTCTCTAACGAATACTCCGGATATAATTTTATTATCGATATCATCAACTTTTTATTTTTTAATTTTCATAAAGGATTTGAGCCTGTTGGTTTAGCAGCTGGGTTTATTTTTATTATAATTAATCAATTTTCACTATTTTTATTTTGCAACCAATTTTGTAAATCTTTCCCCTAATTTACGTTATTTAATTGCATTGAAATAACTCTTTTTTTTTCCATCTAAAATCAAATTAAAACCTTTAAATGAAAAATTTAATCTATTTTTAATTTGTTTATAGCAAATATCTCTTAGAGAACTCTTTTTTTGTTATATTTATAATTAAACAATTTTTATAAGTACTTAATAGGATTTATAATGCATAATTTCTTTAATTCATTCATCATTTTTTTATTTTATTTATTTATTACTTAAATTATTATAATTTGAGTCAGTCTGCAGTTTTAATAATAATACTTCGCGATTTTCTAATAATCGAAATATAAAATCATCTCCATAAATCTGAAATTTTGATTTTGCTATGTAGTATATAAATTTTTCTTCTGTATTAATATTTTATTCCATTATATCTATATGTTTAAAAATTCTATTAAATAAATGGATTACACATTTTAATCAAAAACAACTTTTCCCATCATTGCTGTGATTTTTTTTTTGGAGGAGATATTAAATGTTGGTAGCATTACCAACCTGCGTTCCTTGAAAGAGAATATAAGCAATATATTGCAACATTGTGCAATTGTTGCATGTTTAGTAGCTTTGTCTGCATTCTTTGCATTCCTTGAAAAAGAATATAGGAAGACTATGACGAACACCCGAAGAGACAGTTTTTCGCAGTAGTAGACACCGTCATACACCTAATGCAATATCTTGCACACTAGGAATTTGTTGCAACTTGCATGTGGTCCAGGAGACTGATACTGATTAATAAAGAATATTTTTGTGGGCTTCCTACTTTCACAGTCTGTATATGAAATGTGATTTAATTTTGTACATTACCTTCAGTTGATAAAGTCACAAAACACAGAAAGTTATTTTATACCCACCCTGTATTTCCATTTAATTGTGTGAGAGATTGCACTGCTAACTCTCGATGTTGAATATATGTTTTTCTCGGCTGTTAAGTGTTGTCATCTGTCACTTAAACAATTTCTTTAGTAAATGGATCAAATCTTTTAAACTGTAAATTCAATTAAGAATGTTTCTGAGGAATACAATATAGTGGTAATTGATCATAAGTATTTCAAAACGTTTAATTAACGAATAATGTTAAGTAACGTATGATTATTTATAGAATAAGCATTTTTATGATGTTGAATAGATTGAATGGTAATTAAAACTGAAACATAAATATAGAAATAATTATTGCAATAAATTAAAAAAGAGACACAAATTTGTAATCACAAAAGAAGCTAACGAAACGATTTGAAATTGTTTAGATTTCATGTAATTGGAAAAATCTACAATTTTTTTTTTTTTTTATTTTCTGGAAGAGGAATGTAATATTCCGAAAGCTGTAAAAAGGAATAAATGTTATGAAATAAAATTGGAACGATATTTTAATTAAACGAAATATTTCTGTTTAAAAATTTGTAATAAATAGAGCATACTGAAAAGAGTGCACACTGTCAGATTATAAAACCCATAGATGATTTATATATATACATATGATAGATATGGTAAAATTAGTCATCATAGATATTGCAAATCTTACGATTTCATAACTAAATATCCCAAATATAATTGTGATTGTGGAAAATAATATACATATATACATAAAAAAGATATGAAAAAGTAATTATCACATTAAATATATTCATATTATTTCCAAATAAATGGAGTTAGCACTTAACTCAAAGTGTATGTTAAACAAATATTCGAGCATTAGAAATTAATAATATTCCTTGGTTATTAAAGATTAAAAATATATGATCTTATATTATTTATTGTAGACCACATACAAAGAAAAGAATTTATGCCTTATACGTTTAATTTTAAAAATGATTTAGGTCTTCAAAGGAGATGTAAGATTTGTGATGAATATTATAAACCATCTAATATAAAAAATCATTTAAGAACATATAAAACTGTTGAAGAACTGAGAAAAAAACATAGAGTATCCCACATAAAATGTGAAATTTCTGAAAAATATTATGAAAAGAAAATTGTACGAAATTGGAAACATAGAAATATAGAAATGCTTACAAACGAAAATGAAGTTGAAGAAAAAAGAGGTTAGTTTTGCAGAAAGATTAAAAAGTTATTGGATTAAAAATTAGATAAACATCTTTTTATTATTGAAGAATATTTTGAACGTAAAACAAATACTGTTATTAATAAAAAAATAAAAGCTATTTTAATGAAACAAATGCAATTCAAATTCAATTTAAATTTTTTTGTGATTATAAAAGAGGAGAGAAAGAGATTCTAGATTTAAAAAGTAAAATCAAATTATATTATTGCCTGCTAATTTAAATGTGTTTTATATCGATGTTAATGCGACAAAATTATGTAAAAGGTGGGAAATGATTTGGAAACTGGTTTGTAAAATAAAATTAATGAAAAAAATAACAGTTTTAAATATGAATGTAAAATCATTAAATCCTAATTGTTTCTTCAAAAAATTTTAATCGTTATTTGCTTCAAACCTTTTTTAATTATAATTTTTTTTTTTCTTTTCAAACATTCATTCTCTTCAAAAAAATTTAATCATTCTTATGCTTCGTCCGCATTATGAGAAAAGTTTGCTGGAAAGGGTATGTTTGAACTGCTCTGAAGTGAGGTTAAATTTATAGTTTTCTTTGACTTATCAGTAAAGTGAATTTATTTTCTGCTATTTTTTTTTTTTAGTTTATCTCTTTATGAGCATACATTCTATGTTGGTTCCTAAAATTAAGTTTTCATTAATATTATACAACTTATTTTGAAATTACTTAGAAATATAATATAAATACAAAAATAGAAATGTATTTAAAGAGATGACATTGTAGTATTTTTATATGAAAAATAACCATTTGCAATTACTTTATAGAAACTTTGTACCATCAACTTAACCCCCACAAAAAATACCGGAAAAGGAATCCTGTAGCTTCAATTTTTTTCTTAAAAAGCACAATAGCTCCTCTTATATTTTCGATCGTCCTTTGTTGAGAGATGTAGTTTGTTTTAAAAAACTAAATCGTGTATTTTCATTTCTTAAAGTCTTAAATCTTACATTTTGTTTGACCTCAACAGCTTTGTGAAGATTTTTATGTCGGCACAAAATGCTTAGTAATCTTTTCAGCAGACAAAGGAAAACTTTTGGGCCCTTTGAAAATTCGAATATTTTTTGTTCGATAAAGCAGCATCCGTTTAAATAAGAAATTAAACTTCGAGTTTTAATAAAACTAATAGATTGATAAATATTTTTGAGAGTCATTATTATTTATAGTATAAAATGATTTGATTTTTTTTTTTTTCTCAAAATTTCCAAAATAATCATATGAATATTTTCATATCAATCTACATTTTGTACTTAATGATATTAATGATATAAAATGTGAATTCAAAAGGATGGTGTCACTAACAGTATGAGTAACATACAAGGAAAACATTTATCAAGAATGTCTTCTGTATCTGATTGCTTTTTGTAAGAGTTTAATAGGAAAACAACGAAAAATTAACACAATTTTTCAAATATTTTTCCTTTTTTTTTGCATTGAAAATAAAGTCTAATAAAACTGGAATTTCTGTAGTTAAATTCCTCAAATATGCTCATTTACATGTACTGATTTATTTATAGATCATTGTTGATTGATAAAAGAAATTAATGATATTCTTGTAAATTTCTTGTTCTTGTTTTCACGATCAATTTCTTGTTTCGAAGTCACTAAAAAGAAAAGAAACGAAAAATTTCAGAGCAACTGAATGCTTATTTAGAAGATAAAGTTAAATTTAGAGGATCAATTAGTAAGCCGTTGTCAAATCTCTGGCTCTTGTACGAGTTGTTATTCGGCTTGGCATTTATTTGTCTAGTTGGCAGATGTAGCTCTATTTCTTCCCAAACTCTTTCCGACTAACTTATTAGATCGACAAGATCCTGAAATGACCGGAGGTTCCTGCTCATCAGGCTTCAATCAGGCTTTATTGGAGGCATTTGATGAGGGATGTATTTGTGAAGTACGATGACAATAAAAAGAAATTATTGGCGTATTCAGCCAGGCACTATACTGTCCAAATGTAAGTCTGGTAGGTGCTGTTAAAAGGGTGATGTAGAATATCATTGTCGTATTGCCATGCTATAAGGCTGACAAGGGCTATCAAATTAAATGACACTGCAGACATAACAGTATGGTGGGTAACAGCTAGTTTAATATACAATGCCTATCCCAGTACATCTCCAAAATTGTTATTGGTGCTCAATTCAAACCGGGACTTATGACTGAAAACAATTCTATGCTAATCGGTGAGATTCCAAGCTGAACGAACTTCACACCTCTGCCGCCAGGATTACCTCAGCTGCCTATCAATGGTCATTACAATCACTAGTGACCCAGTTGCACATCGGATCGTTAATAATGACGAATAACATTTTTGTGAAAGATGATCCGATTTTCACTCATCCCTCATTTTCGTTCGTCTGTTTGATTGGCCGCTGACTTCTGGGTGGCATTTTTTGAAGGCATTAACACCAATATCATTCATGAGTGGCACCGCTGAGATTCAAATTGCAAGACATCTTTAGATTTGATCACACTGTTTCCTTTAGCCTAATTGCAGCCTTCTCTGACATGGAAACATATGCTCATACTGTGCACAAATTCGTACGCAAGGTATTGATACAGGCAACGTGTGCAGACAAAATCAAATTCCAAATTCAACGAAACTTTGCCCTAGAATTGTTTGAAGTAATGCCCTCCTCTTTTATGAATCATTCGGATTCTTCGGCGCGATTCTGTCTATCTCCAGCTATTCATTCATTGGCTGACAAAACTTAACCATGTCTATTCTGTATCGAATGTTATTTGTATGCGAAATTTCGTCAACACCATATAATTTCTTCTTGGAGTGTCATTTTTTTTGTCTTATATTTTTAGGATTAAAGTAGTGTAAATATTCTTAATATAAGTTTAAACTTTAGACAAATTGACAATAAGGCCAGTTAGGAAATATTACCAAGCTTACGAATTTAATGCAATATATATCAATATCTTATCTATAATGAGAACTCTTCCCCTAGAAGGAATGAGATAAATCAGAGAACGACTAAGACCTTATAAATGTAATAGAAACTGGTCACAAGTTGAATTTGCTCTGGAATGCGTATGTAACTGCTTTCACACAATATCTGCTATGAAAATCTTTTATGGGGAAATATACTGAATTATGATTAGATGTAAGAAACATTCGAATTCTAGATTTTATGAAACATTCAAATCAACATTTTGATGGGCATGATAATATTCATTCATCTGATTTTAAGATCATTAAAATATTAATTTCGAAGTCATCTGCATAATTTTGAAATAATGTAAAATTAAATTAATTAATTTAATTTTACATTAATCCAAAATTTATAATTTACAAAAATTCATTTTACGTTGCTACAATCTATATTGGCAATCTACTTATATGCTGGAAAGGAAAAAAAAAATGAGCTTCACATATTATTAACTTAATATACGGTTTATTAAATTATAAGGAAAGTTTCTTAAACATATATATCAGTAAATTTCAACAGATTAAATTGAATAAAGTGAAAATACTGCATAAACTAAATTAGAGTTATTATTATAAAGTGAATTAAAATGTAAAAACACTAGAGGCTGAATTATATTATGAATAATTCCCTAAAGTTGAATCACTGCTATTAATCTATAAATTAACACATACAGGCATCCTTCATATTACGGTGTTCTATTAACAAAAGGCTTGTTATTAGTCGGCATTTAATGATTAAAGCTCTTTGAACTACGCATTAGACTAATTGGAAATTTAATACAATATTATAAGCATTGGCGAGTGAATATAATTACTGCAATATATTGGCGAAAGAAATCATTCATCAATAGATAAATATATTAAAATAAACATAATATTAATATCAGTTAATATGTATACATTAATCAACGATCAAAAAGTAACTGACATTTGTTACTTTATTTTGAAAAGTCATTCCCAGAAAGCATTAAAACGGTCCAACAACGTCGACTAATCTGAGCCGGCGAACCATAGATTCAACATCCTGACTCAATGAATAATCCTCGTATCTCGGATACAAAATGGGAGCGTTCCTCTTCAAATACAGATATAAACCACTAAAATTATTCCGTTGTAACTCACACCGCATTAACACAGTTGGTTGACGTAGCCACCAAATCGTCATTAGATGTTTGATGTACGATCACTGTGCTGTGCAGATTCCGATGCCCATTTAGCTATTAAAATTTAAATTTTGCACTTGAATTGATTAGCTTGGTGTTGTTCCTTTCTATTAGCATTTACGAAGAAATGTTTCTGTCCTTATTCAGATTTCCATTTGGATATTAAAAATTAAGCCTTGAGTTTTAATCGCCGATCTTGATTTGGTGAAGTTGCTCAGTACCATTCTCATAAAATACGTTTTTCTGTACCTATTCGGATGGCCACTTAACTCTCACGAATTTTTTTTTAATTTAAAAATGAAACAAACATCTTTGAATTTCTAATTATAATTTATTCATTCATGAAATAATATTACTATTATGAATCTTTAAAAAGATCTGAGAATGAATATTTATTGATACTAGACTGTTGTAATTTGATGGAAACTTAAAATTTCCACATAAATAAACTAGCCTACATTCGGTTCTAATCTAATTATTAAAGTTAGATTCGGTTCTATTTTGTATGTTAGAAAGATATTTTAACGTGTCATCGTAGATGATCAATTGCCTTTTTCAAATGTAAGAAGTGGTATTCAATTTTATTTGTACGTAGAAAATAAATTTTCATACGAGGATTTATTTGAATTCTTATTGAATCGTTGAAAAGTAAATCTAATGTATTACTTTTTAAAAATAACGAAAAATATTTATGCAAAAATAAAAGTAAAGATATTATAATTACTAATATAAATGCTTTTAAATACTTCCGAATGTTATAATGTTTTAAGCAAACAGTGTGATTTAATCAGGTCATTGTTATTAATACAGCAATATCCTACCAGAGGTATAAAATATTTCATTCAATAAAGAAATTACGTTTGGAAACTGTAAACTCTATTCGAAATTCGTCAATAATGTGATAAATATCAAGGGGGTCATATAAATAGTAAAACTTCTTTTCGAATTTATTGAAACAGAATGAATTCATGATTGATCATCAGGTAGAATTTGAAACACCACATAGCGAACAAAATGGAAGGACCGAAAAGAATATCCAAATCTTTTTGCCTAAAGCTTATCCTCGACTTGTTGACACAGAGACCAAATAAAGGATTTGGTATGGATAAAATTAAAATTCTTTAAATGTCGCGGGCATAAAGCGTTATCTAGGGTGAAACCGCAATGCAAGTTGAATAGTTATTTTCCCCAGGGAAAGACACGCGTGCTGTCAATTCAAATCAGCAGAAGGATTGGCTTTTTGATGGGACAGGAAATAAAGGGGGTGAACAAGTTTCAGTTGCAATCCAGAGTGAAAACTTCATTTCTTTACACGATAGTTCTTCAGGGTTATCTTTATCTTGAACGAAGGCCGTTTTCTTTTTCAAGTGGCTCTCTTTCACCCAAAAGAAGAAATTCTCAACTCTGAAATTTAATTTATCACTTTCTTTTGCAATTTACATATAACGAAAGTGGATTCTCTTTAACTGCTTATTTTACGGGGTATCGCAGCCAGGGTTTTATTCTGAAGAGGAAGAAATGCAATTCAGGTAGAAGACTGGATGACTGATGTTGATTTTGTTCCTTATGTCGATGAATATATTCATCAGGGAAAGCGGACAGCATGAAATATAGCTACAGGAATAGAATTCTGACTTTACCAGTGATAAAGAGGTGCGATCTATAAAATAAGTAACATTTCGATAAAAAATTACTTGAATTACATTGAAAAGGGAACATAATGTCCCTTTTAAAAAGTGATAAAGGATTCAGTTTTGATAATTTTCTTTTTTTTTTTCTAGAGGAATCCAATATTTATAGAAGATAGCTATGTTCAAATTTAAATAATAATACGACAGTAAGATATGCATTTTCAAATGGAATATTTCAACGTGCTTTTTTGTTTCAGTAATAACAATTACTGAAATTAAAATATTATATTTATAATAATTATATTCAAGTTATTTAGAAGTATATTATTTTTAACAAGCTATATTATTACAAATTGTATAATCAATTCTTGATAAAACAATGAGCAGCTTTTATATAATTTTAATGCACCAGTTTTAACTCTGTGGATATAAGTGACGATGTTTCCGAAATGTTCTAAAATTCGTGAAAAATTTTAAATTATCAAAAATAAAAAAATTAATACTCGCAAATATTCTGACTTCATCTCTCTGTGCTGTCAAGTTTGACTAGACTAGAATCTCTCCGGTGGCGTGCCTGCATTTTATTGCATTAAAAATAAGTTCATTTGGTAGCAATTGTGATATAATGCAGAGCATAGAATTTTTGGTAAAATCTTAGTTTCTATCAACGACATTATTCTCCATTGGATTAAATAATCATGTACTAACATTTATTTTGATAAATTTCCCACTATGTAAAGAAATCGTTGCTACACTATACATTCCAATAATATATATTATTATTATTGTTATTTTTAGAAAAAAAATATTCACTACTTTTCTTAAGATTATGACAGGTATATATATATATATATTATCAGAACTATTTCTTTAAAGTATTCACAATATTCATGAGCATTTTTATCATTTTTGAGTTGACTACTCTTTTTTGTCATAAAAGTAGTCTCATTTTTATTATAGTTGTGGTCCACTCTATGTAAAGATAGTTTTTCTGCACACGTAAATTTTGAAAACTAAGAGTGCCTTTTAGTTTAAACTGCTGCCAAAAAAAACGCTTCCCCTTTTATAAAAATTGTCTTTTCTGAATATAGGCAAAATAACTTAATATTTACGTTTCTTAGAAAACTTTTTTTTTTAGTTTAAACACAGTGTTTGATATAAAGTGGATTATGTATTGTAATCAGGGTGTTTAGTTGCTGAAGGTAGAAATGACTATATAATTAAAAAGAATTTTAAGATAATTTTGTGTAGTAAACTAACAATAAACATATTAAACTCGTATAGAAATTTAATTCATAAAATTCATTTTTATGTGATCAAAATGATCATAGTTTTTTTGTCATTTGTTATTCTTTACGAATTAAATTATAAATTAAAAAAAACAATTTTCAAAACAGTTTTTCTTTTTATTTATATTTATTTTTAGAAAAAAAATCGCTACTTTCGTAAGATTATAATAGGTACTTTAAAAAAATTATACATCTGAAAAATATATATATTTATATTGAATATCAGAGCTATAAATCTATATTTAAGAGAAGACGAATTCGCATTTATTGCCATGATAATAAAAGTAAAGGTGAATAATACTTAAGTTTCCTTTAGCTTCAGAATAAGAAATTTATTTTCATAAATCCTTGTCTATTTACCCAATTTCATTTCCACATTTCTTGCTTTGTATTGTTTTTTTCTATCTCTCCTTATTTTTTCTCAATTTCGGCCTTATGAATTTTATATGAATTTAATTCAATTGATATTCTTTTGATTTTAATAACATCCGAAACCTTCGAAAGATATTTTGCAATGCACCAAGATTCAATGTATTCAGATGTAAAACATCCATAATTGGATCAATGAAAAAACAAATGTTAATTACAGTGAAATATTGTACTTTTCTATTGTTTGCAATTTTATAAAAGCAAAAGACATATATATACCTACTCTAAAAATAGCTATAAAAGTAACATTTTTATTTAGGTCAATTTTTACAATAATATTTAATTATTAATATTTCAAAGTCATGCAATAAAGTTTACTAAAACAATAATGCAATCTTAAAAAATATTAATTTTTTTCATAAGTAGAAGATTTGTTGAAATCGGAAGCAAGCTTTTGTTTATCTGAAAGCGTTCTTCTACATATGTTTGGAGAATTGTTGTCATCCAGACAGGTATCTGTTCTTTCAAGAGACTAAAAACTACTTCTATTTCGAAAGCTCTTCTAAGCGAAAAAAAAAACGTCTGAAAGTATGTTGGATGTTTTTTGCTTCTTCTGGGAAGTGTAATTATTATAAAGCACCCTTAAATGCAATGAAAGCGTTTCACTCGGTCCTCAAGTGGATTGCTGGGGAGTGTAATCACCGAGAGATTGGTTGGAAGTCAGGTCAACACAGAAAAAAAGCCGTTTGAGTCACGTAATCTTGCCATCACTTACAGTCGCTTTCCGTTACCCTATCGTGGATGGGTTGAACCGGCCGCTCTTTGCTTTTACGTTTCGGAAGCACTGTACAAATTGTCAGGACAAGTATTAGAATTGATAATCTGGATGGAATTCACAATACTACGCTACACGAGAATATTCTTTCTTGGTTTTCGAAAGCCTTTTAGAATGATGGTTTTAGTCATCATATTTAGTTTAGTTTTGATTGATGATTATAAAATATAAATGATTAAAAAATATAAAACTTTTGAAATTCAAACGATTTGTTATTATCTATAATTGTAATGCTACAATAAGACATTTTTTAGCAATTAACTTAGTCCCCTCATCAAATTTTCCGTCTTAATGTTTAATATATGCAAAAACAATAATAAAAACAATTTTATTTAAAAGTGACAATCTCTATTTCTATCTGTTTTATTTGTGTTTTTTTTTTTTTCTTTCTTATATTGTTATGTAAACTAAATCATGCTAAAATTTAATGCTAATTTAGATGCTAAAATTTAATCTTAAAAAATTTCAAGTTAAACCAAATAAGATCAAAATAATTTCATTAGTAGGTCTGCTATTGATAAACTCATTTCAAAACTACAGCCTAATTTGATCAAGCCAATACTGTGGGAATTGTAGAGAATCAGAATATTATATAATTAATTTCCTCAATGTAGCAATACTATAATAAGACTATAACTTATTCAGTACTACAATAAGACTATAACTTTATGAATTATAACTTATATATACAATAAATTATAGCTTATATATACAATAGACTATAATTTATATATACAATAGACTATAATTTACATATACAATAGACTATTACTTATATATACAATATACAATAACTTAAATATACAATATACAATAACTTATATGATTGTAGAATTAGAAAAAGGATAGTGCATTAATGTATAAAATGCGATTTTCCAAGCTTTTGTAAACAGCTTTGATCGGTTCATTGAAACTGCGTCAAGAACTTGGTTGCATCCAGAACGTTACATTGGTTTTCTTATACATTATTTCTGTAGTTTTCGGAATAAGAACATCTATCGCTTTTTTTTTTTTTTTTAAAAAAATTTCGATTTATTATTGGCTATTATTTTATTATTAACCACTGCAATAATTATTTATTCAGAATTTCAGTGAAAACTACATTTTTATAGTTAACTCCTATGTAGGAATCTTAAATGGTTTTAAAATAGTTAAATACTGAGATGAATCCAACTTCAAAATTTCTACATCTATATTGAATTGATTGTGTATTTTTTTACAGTAATTTAAACAGTTAATTGGACAAACTCTTGAATATGGGCCATATAAAATTTCAGAAAAAACAATTTTTCTTTAAATCAATTTTTTTTTTTTTTTTTATCAAACTAAAAGTCTTGGGAAACTAAGAGTCGAGATAATTTGAAAATTTGTTCTTCTGTCAAAACAAAATTTTTACTGTAGTGAAGGAATATTTTTTTGATTTATTTTTTAAAATTTATGTAATTTACTGAAATGAATCGTGATACTTCTAAAAAAAAAGAAAGAAATGATATTATTTTATACCTAAAAAGTACATGCCTAAAAAGAATATAGTTGGGTTACAGATTAAATCAGACTAAAAAGCCATTCCATGCAAAGTTTAAATAGAAGAAACATGAATCAAGCTTTAAATTTGACTATGGATCGATGATAAGTAGTAAAACCGTGGTCAATATAAAAAAAAAATTTTTAAATAAATGTTGAAAAACGATTTTTCTAAAATTTACAGTTAGTTAAAGACCCAATTTACCTAAAAAGCCTCATAATTTAATAATATTTTGAGAAGCAGACAATCATTTGCATAGTAAAATATCAAAAATCGTCTCAAAAGAAGCCATAAAAAATTCTAAATACTAAAAATAATTTTTGAGCAGCTTATAATTTTTTTTGTAAAGTAACTTAATCTTTGTAAAAAGTAAAAACATTTACAAATCCTGAAAATTTCAAGAACCATCAAGAAGGCCTTTGGGCTTTAATAAACACCTTATTTTTTGTATGGCAGGAAAACATTAATTTCTAAATAAAATGAATACCTAAATTAAAACGAACAGAAACTAAAGAAAGATAAAAAAATTTAAATGAAAACACTTTTTTTTTAATACTTCAGCACTTACATAAAAACTTAGAAACATCGTGTAAATATTCTGCAAATTTTATTTTGAAATCATTTCAAAATTTCAGTATTGTGTTTTTTTAGATTAGTGGATTTGTGGTCCACATATTACACCACAAATAGTCCCTGACAGGGTAGAAGCAGTTTTTAGCATTTTAGAAAAACTTTTTAAGAGAAACCACTGCACATTTGACGTCATATGAGTGATGTCCTGTCAGAAAGACTCCAAGGGATAACCATTAATTACAATATTAAGTCAGACATTCATATCTAGTGTAACATTGATTCTGTTTCTGTATTTCAACAGTCAACTGTTAGAGCTCTATAGAACTGTTTTCATTTACGTAAAATTTTAAACAATTATATCCTAAACATCAGGGGTCCAAAAACGTAAGTTTTGGTATAATATAAATCCCAGATCTAGATGAATTAATATTTCTCAGAAAAAGCTCAGAAAAGTGGTATTTACAAAATGTTTTCGAACTCTTCTTTCTAAAACAAGACGGAAAAAGAAGTTTATATGAAACATCCTAAGTTTCCCTTCCCAAAGGTAGACGAATTGTCTATGAGGGTTGTCCGACTTCTATTGAGTCTCGCCCAATATTTAAACATTTAAATGTGTTTGAAGTTTAATAATTTTTGAATAATATAAAACAGTTCCAATATGTCATTAATTTAATCAATATTTTAAAAAGCATTTTTAAACAGAGCACTATTATTTCAGGTAACATAGTTTAAAAAACATTGCCTTGAAAACAAGAATAAAACATGATATTAGAAAGTTCTTTTCTCAAGGTAAATGCTTACTTTCTTAAAAACCCTAAATATCTCTGAAAATACCATGCAACTTTCTCTTCTCGAAATAATATGTAGTTCATATAAAATATTCCCAGGGTTCCTGACCAAAAGAGGTCCAATTATTGTTTAAGCAAAGTTATGCATTGCTGTCAAAACTATTATTATATTTAAACCTTAAACTATGTAGGATTTTCAAAAATTCAATAAGTCTAAGAATTTAAAACAATTCCAGTCTGATATTAAATTTGTCATTATTCATAATAACATTCACGGAACACCAGTTTTTCTCGTTACATATTATTGAAAACACTGCCCTAGATACTCAAGTAAACAATGATGTTGAATCAAGTCCATTTTGCGAGCTAAATGATCCATATTCCTTGAGAAAAAAAAATTCAGAAAACTTATCTTCATAAAAAGCCACCGAAGTTCTCTCTAAGAGGGAAGCGGAAGTTTGGATGAAACATTCCTCCCCAAATGGTGGTCGGATTGTTTATGTGCGGAGGTCCAGTTTTTTTCATACAAATGCCTTTTTTGCTTGAATCGCATGTGGTGGTGGCCAATCGATGCAGTGATGGTGAAAAACCTTTTCCTTGTTTCGATCACGTGTTTCGCAAACAATGATCAATAGCCGTTGGTCGGAGTTATTGCAGTTTGACGTGACTTTAACCGCAATGGGAGTGAAACAACAATCCCAGCTCAACTTTGATGAAGAATATCCGGTAAATAGCTTTTGGCCAGCTGCAGAAAATAACTTTTATCCTCTGTTCTAGCCTCCACTTTTTCCCCATCTATTTATGTATGCCTTTCCCAACATATAAATGTATCTCGCGGAAAAAGTGAATAAATTTATTAAAATATAAAATGTGTAACAGTTTTATTTAAAGTTCCTTTTTTTCTCATGCTATTTTTCGAGTAAAAATATTTGAAATTCCACCAAGATTGGATAAAGGATTGGATTTCCACTTTAAACTATAGTGAAATATAGTCGCATACTCCGATTCATACTAAATAATAGCATAGTTAGCTATAGCGTAAGTTGACTCGAATAGGGTTTCCAATAATGGTGATGCTCAATTTTTGAGCTCAGTATTTTTAAGATATAAGTAAATTTAGAGGCAACAGTGGGAGGCTGTCTCAATTCGACTCTTAAAACTTTTTTAGAGTTTAGAGTAGAATTTAGAGTTTTCATAAGAAAATGTGGGGAAATGTCTCCTAAAAGACTAAGATGGGAATCTTAAACATTCATTATAGGTATATCCACTCAAATTGTAGAATATTGAGTGAATTAAAAATTATTTAATGAAAGATAATGTGTAATCCAACCATCTTTCGATAGTTGATAACTTTCAAAAGCATTGAAGAAAAATGTTTTACTGATTTTTGCTGTGTATGACGATTGACTAGGCCATTTAAACATGATTGACTGACAGGCGATACAACAATAATCTTGTCACGGGTAACTAACTATTTTAATACTGGTTAACTATCATTTTAATACTGGTAAATATTTTAGCATCTGTAACAAAAACCTAGACTCGTTCTTTATAAAATTATTCATGAAAGAAAACATCCCTCTCTCTCTTTAATAAAAAGTCTCTAATGTTGATTTTCTTTAAATTCACTACAGTTTATCAAATTCATAAGTGACTAATATGAACTCAAAAGAAAGTCATAAAAATGGATGACACATATAAAATGCAAAGAGAATAAGGAAAAGTTAAAAATTTAAATTTAAGTATTTTGAGATTAATAATTTAATTTTTTAAAACAATTTCACTTACACATATATCTATCTATACATGATAAAATATCTAGAAAGAAACATTAAAGTAACTTAATCAAATTAAACATTATTAAAACAGAAAAAGATGATATACAACTCGTAAATTCAAAGTGAAAAATTGATTGAAATAGAGGAAGCAAATAAATCATAACAATATTTTAGTTTATCTAACTCTTAAACTTCCCATACATACAATAAATAGTTAGATAAATGTTAAATAGTTACAATTAAACAAATATATCAAAAATTTATTACAAATTGGAAGTTATACATGAAAACGTAGTTATAGTACTCTTGTCCCTGTTTCAGAAGCCAAGTCGTTTCTTATTTAATTCTACAATAAAAATAACACGAGAGTATTAAACGTGCCTTGAATATAATATATTTAAAGTCATATAAAGTATACCCCAGAAAGATTATCTGTTTACTGAGTTAATGAAATGAATTTAAAAAAATATATTATCCAGACTATTACGCATCATAAAATTAATGATACACATGAAAATAAAGAAAAACGTGCCAAGTTTTTCAACAACACCCCGAGCAATTGTTGAATTGGAAAGAAATTCACCACTAGCGACTATTTTTTAATCATACCACAAACAAAATTGTATGGATAATTTTTTTCGATATGAAAATGGTAACAAGTTGCAAATTACCTGGACATATTTCAAATATAGTCATTTCCACAATAGCATGAGGGCAGTACAGTTTTGTGCTTCATCAATGGGCATCGGAAGTTCATAGTTGCCTAAATGAAGAGCTTCCACAACACTGGATTGGATGTGAAGGAGATGATTTACCCTAATTCACGAGAATCATAGAGATTCACATGGCCCTGATTTTTATTCCATGTGGGTTTTTTCAGGGGTTTACATTAAAAATCATGTTTATTAACTGTTATTGGAGAAAACACTCAATGATAACACATCAATGCTACATTAAGAACCGTTGACAGTGTAAAATTGCAAAAAATGTGGAACGAACTTGATGAAGTTTAGAAGCTTACGTGTAGCGAAATATTCATACATTGAAAATTTGTAACTGAAAAAGAAACTTCATTTTTAAGCGTCATTGTTTATATTACGTGTAATAGTTTTGAAAATAGAAATTTTAAAATTAAGTAATTTGTTTATGCTAGTCCTGTATATTAAATAAGTTATGTTATACACTTTTTTTACGTTATTGATCATAATTTTCATGATAAAATCACTAAATCACCAACATTTAAGAGTTTCCTCTTGGAATAGATGTCAGCGTATAGCCTTTAATAATAGGTTACCATTTCTTTTGCAACTATAGCTCTCTTCGTTAGCACATAAATTCAATGTATGAAGGTATAGCAGCTATACACCTTGTGAATCACGCATCCTTTAAAGAATATTTTCTCAAGGAAATTGAATTTTACAGATTTCTTTCTGTTTTCAGTTTGTCTTGAGCTTTCATAAATATTTGTAAAATTACTTATATGCAAACTAATATAGAGTAATAAAAATATTTTTCCTGATTTTTAACTTTTAAGAACTTTAACTTAACTTAAGATTTTTAACTTTTGATCATGAAAGTTTTTCACGATGATAGTTAGCCAGTATTAAAATTGATATTAGTTAACCAGTATTAAAATGGAAATAGTTAACCAGTATGTATAGTTGGTTTTCATAAACTTGCATATCTGAAATAAATTTAATGGTAAATAATACTTGAGATTTCTTTTCATAGGGAACAAATTATGTGAATAATAATTCTGAATTCTTACGAATTATTCTAAAAGTATTATATCTAGATATATATCATTTCTATAATTATTTTTCAAAATATAAAAAAAATAATTCATATAAAGCAGAATGCATTTATTTTACTGTAATAGTTGATGTACGTTATTCCCCTTATTACATTTTAATATATGGAAATAAGAAATTGATTTTCTAAATATTTAGTTAAAAGAAAGTTTCTTCAGTTATATAAATAATAGAAGATGGAAATAAAATCGGATTATTCCTGTAATAGGAAATACGTCGCACAGTAGTTTTAAATTAGGTCGAGAATAGTTTTAGAAACAGAATAAAATGTTCGGTTATATAAAATGAAACGTTTTAACTTGATAAATTTAATTTGAGAATAGAATTTATGGACAATTTTAATTAAATAAATACCCATCTTAAAATTTTAAGCATGCAAACTTTTTCATATTTACCTTCACGTCATTTGATTTTTTTGGATAAATAATTGTTTTATAAAGGAAATAATATTGTATGAACATAAAAAAGACAGCGATTCTTACGATTACAAAGTATTTCTATTTATCATCCATAAAATTAATTTCTTTATATATATTTTCACAAGAATTAAAAGTTTACAGAATTTTTGGTAAATTATTGTAAAAATTTTCAAATTCTATATTAAAAGAACAAAGTATATAGATTATTACAATGAATGAAAAAAGAATTTCAAAGTTTAAACCAATATGCTTGAAAAAATTTTAAGGAAAATGTATTTGCTTTATTTGGCATTAACCTTATTATTTTGTTACCGTTGAAACTTAACCGTTGCTTTTGATCTTATTATATTTATGTATATATAATATACTTATAAAAATAGCATATGCATTTTCTAAATTAAAACTATTGTAACTTTAAATTCAAATTGTATTAGCTTATTATAATCAATATTTATAAAAAAGTTATACGAACTTATATATAAGAAAATAAGAAACAATAATGATGAAATTTTCTTATTACAAATACATCAATTTCCGTTAATTTTTTGAAATTTAGTGTACCTTTAATCAAATTGCAATCAAGGCAGATTTTAAAAGCAAAAAAGGGTACATTAAAATTGTATTAGTTTTACTTTAATTAAATCAATGTTAACTTCGTTGAGGATAATTAAATAATATTGAATTCTAAAGTATTTTCACAGCATGCGGTTAAAGCAAAATATAAAAAAAAGATTTATGCATTTTGTGAGTAAAATGTATTAAAAGGAATTAAAAAACGTATTTTATCGATAAGTTACCCGAGTTTCGAAAAGAAAAAAAAAACAATTTATGTAACAAGTACGAAGATTCTAACTCTAACTTTTATCATTTTGAAGTAGCGGTTTTGATGCTTACATATATGAAACTATGTAGTCATTTATAAAAATATAGCATTATTCTTAGATTAGAAAAATATCAATTCAAGCTACATTGAAGGAATGCGAGACATCAGTAAGGAATACTTTGTTACTTTTCTTTTGCATTAAATTAATATTTACCATACGTTTCTGCTTTAAAAAATAAATGACAGATTTCATACCAAATATTTTGAAAAGTTTTATACAGCGCTCAAAGCGATAAAAGGAAATATATTTATTTTACAAAATCCTTTTAACTATTCATCCTTCCCTGACTGATTTTTTTACGCTTTCGTTCTCCGAATAATTTTAACTATGTACTAAAAATTCATTCTCGTTTTAAGTTTCGTTTTTAACATTTTCATATATGAAATGCTTTTTAAGAATTTATCAGTTCTGAATTACTAATTTAAATTTTTTTATTTTATTTTAATTTTATTCCAGACAGACGTTATGATCAATGATAAAGTTCTATAAATGTTGTATCAAAAATGTGAAAAAAAAAAAATAAAATTCCCAAAACAAAATTAAATTTTTATCCTTTGTACTAAAATACAATTTTTCTCTAACTAAGCAATACAGAACAAAAAGTAGTTATTATTAATAATTGTTTAACATAAAATGTATGTGAGTATAGAAACTTTATTCAATTATTTAAAACGTTAGAATTTAAACTTATATATATATGCGTTACAGTATATTTCAACGATGTAATGAACAATAAAAAGTGAATGAATTAAACAGATATAAGAAACACAAAGCCAAATAAAATAATGGGATAACTCACTACTAAAATACTGATTAATAAATATAAAGCATAATAAAAATCGTAATGATTTTCTAAATGAATCTTTTGAGTTGCCGAAAATTTAAAAAAAATTATGGATTGCATTGTGACAGCAATGAATTTATGTATATGGAATTTGTTCTAAAAATTAGCTTTATTTTACTTTGAAACTATTTAATTGTATTGATAATAACATTGGCGTCTTTAAGATTTTAATTAAACTTACCCAATATATGATCACACTTGCTGTCGAAGAAAGGATATTGGTTTGGTTTGTTGCTCTACAGTCATTTTGTGCAAACTTTAGGCTAATTAGGCCGGGACCTACAGTTTAACGTGGTTTCCGAACCACTAACAAACATCCATGCCACAGCCAGAATTCGAACCTGAAGCATGTGGTACCAATGGCCAGAGCGCTAGCCAATTGGCCATCATCCAACTACATGTGGTAAATGAAAATTGTCTTGTAACTGCAGTCGGATTGACTGGTTAGAGCTTTCACAGTTTTCTTCAATGTGACTTCAGAATGTGTGGCAGTTACACTAGAAAAATCTTACAGAAGGCATTGTTCCTACCGCATCCAAAAAAGAACGAACTTGACTCACCAGTATGATATTCCCCAATGTAAAATGTTCAATGAGGTTAGCTGGTTGACATACAAAGCACAGATAGTTTGAGTATAAAAACAAAAAGAAAACTTTAATGAATCTGACATAAAAATTAAAATCCCAAATCTCTTTTTGATTTAAATTGTTTCAATTTTAATAGAAATATTAATATGCATTATTCGATGTTGTAGTTGAGACCTAATATTGATATATAGTTATGGTTGTAGTATTTATTTGGTATGTACGCGATCTGTTTCTAAAAAACAATCCGACTTCTTTGAGAAATATTTTCTGTAAACAATTAGCCCTTAATGGCTGACTTTAGATTTTTTTTTAGATCTTTTGTTGTCTTTAGATTTGTTATAAGATTTCAAATTTTAAGCAATGTAAGCATTTAGTTTTTAAAATTTAATACGATTTATATTTAAATTTAATGCGATATATTTATTTGCTATCCACTGCAAGGTGAGAATGTCAGTATTCCGTAATTTAATTTAAATTTTATTCATTCAATTATTTTAATTTTATGAATGATAATTTAGGTTTATTTTCAGAAGAAGTAATTTTCAAAAAAGATGAAATAAAATTTAACTCAAAAGAACTAAAAATTAAACTATTTTGTTTAATTTATTAATTCTCAAAATGTAATGAGTAATAAGAATTAATTATTTATTAATTAATTCACCTCTTTAAATACGCCATATTTTCAAATGTTCATATTTTTATTTTTTAATTTTGGGATCGTTTCTATTTTTAATGTAAGCATTTATGTTTGAAATGTTAGCAAATATTTTCTAAATTTAGTATAACTAATGAGTAGAAAATTTATTAATTGTATCTTTAATATTAAATATTTTTAAAATTTTAATTCCCTTGATAGTTAATTAACTAATAACATTTATTTTTAATGTATTCAAAGATTAAATGATGTACATAATCTTTGATGTTTTGGATAATACATTTTCTAGACATTGACTTATTATAGATAAACTAATACCTTGGGAAGTTGAAGAAATTCAGTTTAGTGCAGAATTCTTAAGTAGATAATAATTTATTATTCAAAAAGTAATGCTTTTATTCAAAACATTTAATGGCTATGTGATTCAAAATAATTAAATTCATGTTCAATTAATAATGTAACCTGAATTAAACAATTACTTTTGATTAAATTTAACATATTAAAATGTATACATGTAAATTTCAAATTTAAGTATCTTTTTGGAATAAAAATAGAAATGTGGTATTTCTATCAATATATACATTTTGTAACCATGCTTCCTCCTATACAATGCAATAGCGCCCCCTGTGGCGTTCAGGAGAAATGGTCAGTAGGCCTTCGAGACTCTCACCCGAGAGGAAGTACAACGCAACTGGCGTTGTCGCTGAGAAAACATTTAGTACAGAGCAATCACACGCTTCTGTTAAGAAATGTTTAATTTGTAATCTCTCATTCCGACAGGAAATATATTTAGTACAATCCTATAAATCAATTGACCTGCAGACTACCACCCCGGGAAAGTAGTATATTCCGCAAATTCCGCGCAAATCTAAGTATAGGATTTTCGGATTAGAAGTGGAATCCTTCTATGAATATATAATTATCTATCTTTAAATGTGTTAGATATTATACATCTATAAATGTGTGCATGTGGTGTTTGTGCGCTTTTAAATAAAGCTGTGTGTTCTCAAACCCGTGTCTCAAGTCACCAAAGACTATGTCTGTGTCCCAACCACACGCAGTTACCATTCAGAGCTGCAAAACCCACAACAATCTGGCGCCCGAACAGGGACCCGCTCGAACCGACAACACTACAATTTGATTTAGCATATAATAAATTCTTTCATTACACTATATATCATTATTATATTGAATCGAATTTTTACAGTAGAGTTTTGTCTTATGAAACAAGAATGAATGGAAAAAAAGATCTAAGTATCAAAGGAAACTGTAATAAAATTCCTTCAATGTTAAAATTTTGTATCAAACGTTTTACCGAGTTCTTCTTGAAGGCTAGTTATAATTGTTGAATCGCAAACAACTCTGCGAAATTTTGAAAAGTCTACTTTTTATTTAAACGATATCGTTTTCTGAATTAATATTATTTACTGATGTATTTTCAATAATTAAAATTATCAATTAAATTATATAATATATAGTTTTTCATAAATATTTTAACTCTTTTTATTGAATTATAAAATCTGAATTAAAAATTCCACATCACAATA